>CM044959.1:41663152-41740836 GCA_024516035.1 Bactericera cockerelli
AAAAATCTTTATTAATAGAATAGATTTAGAACTGTTAACCAACCTCAGTACCTTGATTGATAAGGTGGTGGACTTCTAACCGTGGAAGTTGGTGGTTCAAGTCCTGGTTTCAGCATAGTTTATTAAAGCAGTTTGGTAGTTGTGACTTCATGAAAGTGTTAAGTATACATATATGTCAACTTTGTTTACATGCATACAAGTCATACACACAAACAAAACAATATTACTGTTTGTGTATGCAATAAAAAGAAAAAAAAAGTATTCTTAACATGAGCATTTTAGAACAATGTTTTGAAGTTCTCTCCTAAAAAAATATATAAAAACAAATAAATTTCTTTTTATAAATTGTTCTATTTATTTCTTTTCTTTTATTACCATTTTACTTATTCTGTAGTTTAATTTTATTTGTATACAGGGTGTCCCACCAAATTGGACACCTCAAATTACTCGGCCCCTGAAAGAGTTTTTGAAAAATAAAAAAATCTAGGGTACATGTGCTAATTATGCGGTTCAGTTATGAATTTTTTTTTATTCAGGGTGGTTCAAAGTCAGAAATTGAGGTGTCAACTTTCGATTTTTAAATAGATCGACCTGAATTTTATTTGATAATTTTACTTCTAAATGATTCCTGAGTACTTTTTTAAACAAAAATATTACATACAGGGTGGTTTTTTTTCGACCAATTTTTTTCTAAATCTTGAATAACTCAAGTTCGGTTAATTTTTTTGATAACAAGAATAGAATGTGTTTGTGTAATGAATACACGCACTTTCAATCGGCATCAAAATTTTTTATACAGGGTGGTTCACAAGTGAAATAATGACTTGATTTTTTTTAAAAACCGAGTTTTTTTAATTTTTTATTTAGGATTAATAATTCTCGTCTAATTTTACATTTTTTGTTGTTGTATCGAAAAACAAAACTAAGTGGTTGTACAGGGTGAGACATAATTTTTTTGTAACACCCTGTATATGGGCAGTCAAAGAGACGCAAAATAAAATTTAAAGACTAAAATATGCAGAAAAACTTTGATTTTTAATTAAACTAAAAAGTTATGGTGTTTTAACTAATATTGTCGCATGGACCACCCTGTAGATTTTTCTTAATATGAATTAATTATGTATGGATGTTCTTTATACAAATCCACACCAATTGACCAAGAAGCCTGAAATTTTGCACATAGTTCCGTTTGGATCCGGTTAAGGTTAAGCTACAAGGAGCAAGGATAAAAAATGGATGGGTGACGTTTTATTATCTAAATGACATTTTTTCTTGAGATTATTAATAAATAAGAACACAATTTTCTGATTTTCAGTCTTAATTTTTTCCATTTTCATGGCAAAAAAAATAGAAAGCAGAAGTATGACAAAGAAAAACATGAAACAAACAGAATATATAATTATGTAGAATGAAGATAAATTTATATATCTAAATATTATACATAAGGGTAATTAAATAATCATGGAACAGAGGTATATGACTTTCAAGACAAAACTTTGTAAGATTAAGAACAGGGCTTCCAGAAAGTTTTTTTTTTTTTTTTTTTTAAAAAAAATTTGGGTTTAACTTCACTTTGCATGGTATAAATTATCATGATGGGGCTTTACACTCCATTTTCAGGAAACTCACAAACCTGATACCCACATTAACCTCCGGAAGGGTTGGGCCTGAAATGTTAGCAGCACAAAGTCTTAACCTTGCTGGACATTGCTTAACTTTGGTGATCCTACAAGAACCTGAGTATTCAAGGGCCATCAATGCTGGCTCAGAAAGATTCTCCCCCTCATTATTTCCAAATTGTATAAAATATTAAAAAACTGTATAATAAACATTGAAATTTTGAAACACTTATTTTTACTTCTTTCTATGTTATTATTATTATTATTATACAACGCTTTATTAGGTATAAATGGACATTATGTACATACAAAATAATTAAATTAACAATGAAAAAAAATGGAAACAATACATACAATGAAAATGAAAAAGAATAGAAAATATATAAAAACATAAATCCTAAATAAAGGGCGGGGTTATTGCCTATGGCAATCTCTTCCACCCAACCCTTATTATAGTTATTATTATGACTATATTTTATATGTTATTATTATAGACTGGAGGATCCATGAAAAACCCCTGTCCTGATTTGTGTCAGTATGGTATTTTTATCCTTCATTAACTGGGAATTGCACCAGCTACTCACATTAACTTCACCCAGCCTGAGTAGGGCTAGATATGCCAGCCTCACATTTTTGGAGGGAACAGCAATTTATTTTTGAATAAAAGAAAAAAAAATAGATCTCAAGATCTTTGGATTATGGGTAGTAGTCAAATCCTGAATAATATAAACTACCTACTGTTTTAAAAATTAAAATCAACCCCATTACCTGCAGTAAAAATTGTGCTTATCACAAGAATTCAAAACTGTCAAAATTTGCAATACTTATTTCTTCTTCTACTTTTACTTCCAATATTTTTTTATAGTTTATTATAGACTGGTTGAATCAAGATCCATGAGAAACTTTGGTCCTGATTGAGGTAGTGTGATGGAGGTTTTATCCTACATTTTTCTGGGAATAGTACCAGTTATCCACATTAACCTCACCAGCCTGAGTCACCCACATCAACCTCACCCAGCCCACTTTAACCTAGAAATTATGAAGGAACTTTTAAAAACAGTCAACTTGATGGACTTTTATCAGAAAATGTTATAACTATAATTGCACACTGTAACTGATGAACTCATCTAAGGAAATGGATGGTTTATTGTGAAACACAACAAAATTTTCACTGAGGAATCAGACTTGAGTCACTTTCACTTATACGGATCATCATTGTCAGGTTCAATATGTATGAGGAAGGTGGAACCTGAATAGGTTTCAACCAAAGATCTTCAGGTTGCAGCTGTGTTAGATTGGATGCACAATACATGTAAATAGGTTGAAAGTATCATGTGGAGTGTGGAACTCCTTCAGAGATACATTCTTTTTTAAAGCTGGGGTCTACTTTGTAAAGATATGTTTTCAGATATTTTGACACTCCTGATCTCACTTGCACAAGAATTGTTCATGCTCTCGGGGTAGTGGCATTTGTAAAATACCAGCTCCAGAAATCAGTCAGAGCATTGGATCACAAAAACAGAATATTTTAAGTTACAATAAAAATTAATTAATGTATCGTTTTGCGAGTTACAGACCATCACTGAGAAATGAAAGATAATCTGACATGTTGGAAAATAGGGGTTTCAAACAACAGGAATTTCACAGATTGAATTTTTTCAAAGGAATTTTTTTTTCTTTTTCATAAATTATTTTAAAAGGGCGCAACTTTAAGGAAAATTATCTCATTGACTCAATTCCAATTTCCGCGCTCGGGCATTTTACTCGTTGGCACTCGTTGTTTCCATCGTAATATGATGTTTTTTAGAAAAGTTAGTAAAAAGTGGAGGGGATAATTCTACTTTTTCCCAGCGTGGACTTCCCTCTCGCCTTGCTCCCAGCGTCAACCCCGCGTCGACTGAAAATCTTCACTTCGACCCCCTGTTACCAACATCGACTTTTGGTTGATGTTGGCAAAGTCGACGCTGGAGACTCTCTATCGCGACCCGGCTGTGTGAATATTTGACCACGACCATTTTCATTATTACTGTAATTGCTTCGTGTTCTAAAAAGATTAGTCTGAACTTTATAGTAGATATTCCATAAGTCACTCATTCATTTGTTTTCTTGTAAATCGAAATATTTGTCAAAACTTCTAAAAATTACATAATAATTGGAAACATTCGAGAAGTTTGTGATCTTTCCTAGAAGATTTTACCTGCTAACTTGAATTTTGAAAACAAACTCTACTATGGCCAATTGCAGAACTTGTGTCATCTTTGGATCCATGTTGGTAAGATTAATAGAAAATAGAACCAAACTTTCCTTGCACAACCTTAACTGATATTTTGTATCAAGCAAGGCTCAACTCACCTTGAGACGTGCCTCTGCCTCTGATGTACATTGATTAGCCAACTTTCTCCAATGCGCTGACATATGTCAATTAGCCAATGTTGTCCAATGGGACAACTTTGACATGGAGGGATATTGACGGGCAGGACAGTCAGAGGCTAGGTGAGATAGGGTCCTCTTCCTAGGATCATTGATCAGCTTTAAAGCAAAGATCAAAACCAGTGGGATGAAGAGCCAAGCCTGCTGGCCTTAGAGATATGCTGGGAGATAGGAGGAGTCACAAATTGAGCAGCCTCCCGCAGTACAAGGTAAATTCCTTGTATTGCTCATGGCAATACAAGTATAATAAGGGTTGGGTGGAAGAGATTGCCATAGGCAATAACCCCGCCCTTTAGTTAGGACATATGTATATATTTTATTTATTTTTTTCTTGTGTTATATTATTATTATTGTCATTTTTATATTTACTTTTTCCCATTATTTGTCTGAATTTGTCTGTATGTTCTACTAATAAAGTGTTTCTAAATAAAAAAAATAAATAAATGGCATGAAAGGGAACTCACCATTTTGAGGAACTAAAGTTGAGGTCTTCTTGGGAGAATTTGGGAACTATTTTCTTCTTTAAAGAATAAAAGAGAAAATGGAAAGATTCCATTTGAAATAAATAAATTTAATAACTATATATTAAAATTAAAGAACAGTAGGGAATTATACGTTGACTGAAGGAAGCACACTTAAAGTCAGCAACTATTTTATGAAGAAAAGAAAAAAAATTCAGAGGATAAGCAACCAAGGTAAGAACAAAGAGCACACTGGATTCAATAGTACAGAAAATAGTAAAGCTTCTCTTTTAAATTTCAGAAAAGACCTATTCACTCTAGTCCAAAGAACATGAAGTTTGTACGACAAGGTGAACTCATCAGGCCCAATGAAGTTTCTCCACTAGGCAAGTATGTATTCCTCACAATACCAGTGACAACTTTTGGACTGGGTGTGTGGCAGATTTCAAGACTTCAATGGAAAGAAAATCTTCTTGCTGACCTTCACACAAAGACAAATCTTCCTACCATTGAACTGCCTGATGAGTGAGTAAATGTATTTTATTTTATTTTCTCATGCATACACACACAATAATACTATTGCATTTACATTTATGTTAGGGTGTACCTACAATGTTATGATAAAATTATAAAGAGATGTATGTGCTAATTATAAAGAGAATGTAGTGAGATTAAATCAATTATTATTACACTTATGCTCTCATGTTAGCCATGACCCAAGTTATATAATATTTAGTCAGTACAAATAATAAAACAATTGCTTTTTGAAAATTCCAGTCTCTCAGATCTAAGTCAGCTGGAATACAGACGTGTGCGAGTCAGAGGTCACTTTGACCACTCACGAGAGTTATTCATTGGTCCTCGGTCTCTGCTCAAAGGTGGAGACTCAACATCCACTGGTAGCCTGATCAGTCAGGGCTCAGGGGGACAATCCGGCTTCTATGTAGTGACACCCTTTAAATTGGCAGATAGAAAGTAAGTCCATAATTGCAAAATTTGTCCAAATTTATTTCCAGAATTTATTAACTTCTGAAAATTCCTTTTTTTTATGCTCTTTTGTTTATTCACTCAATATAGTACTTTAATTACTAGTACTAAAAAGTTGTTAAAAAAAACTGATGATTTTTTTTTTGTCTACTAAATATGTATATTTATATAATTGTTGTTTTTCCAGCCTGGAGATCCTAGTGAACAGAGGGTGGGTGGCGCGGGATCACAAGGACCCCAGAACAAGACAGGGGGGTCAGCTAAGCCATGATGTGGTGCTTGAAGGCATTGTTCGACACTCAGAAGGCAAATCCATGTTTGTGCCCAAGTATCGAGGTGGTGACATTTGGTCTTACAGGTAACTGGGTGTAACACTACCTTGCATCTCAAAAATAACAACAACAAAAAATCTTAGAAGCCAATTAAAAGTATATGGCTTAGGATAGATAGGTCCTCTGTATACAAAAAAAGAAATGAAAAATAAAACAAATGATTTATTAGTATTATTGATAAAAAGTTTTTTTTTGAACATTTTTTATATTAAAAATTACCATATATTTAAAAAAATTATAACAGTTAATTTTTTGTGTTTGGGTTTAAAGTTTGGTGTTGTTGGTTTGCAAAAATATCTTACCTCTGGTTTAAATGAAACATTGTTTTCATTGTACCTTCCAGGGATCTGGATGAAATGTCAGGAGTGCTGGGTACAAGTCCTGTGTATCTAGACGCTTGTGTGGATTCAGATGTTCCAGGTGGTCCCATTGGAGGCCAGACCAGGATAACTCTGCGCAATGAACATCTCTCCTATATCCTCACCTGGTTAGTATCAATATCTATATTTATCAATGTCAGTATTCCACTAGTCACCGTGACCGAGTGGAGTACCGCATTAGGCTTGACCTGGGTTCGAATCCCAGCTGGGTAGAAAATTCTCAACTCGGTCCTTTCTTTGGGATTTGCTCATACCTTGGGAGAAAAAATGAGTAGTTATTTGTATGAGTAACCACCAGTGACGGCACAATCAGAGTAAAAATGAAAGTATTTAGAAAAGTGATGTATGAATTTGCTGCATCACAAGGTATTCATACTTTTAATTTTCAACTGTATATTTATGAAGGGCTTAAGCCAGTATTAAGCTCTAGCTAACATGAAAGAACTTGTATTAAAACATATTTTTTGTTAGTAAAGAAAATGAAAAAATATGTTTGTTTTTTTTTCTCAGGTTTGGAATCAGTGCCGGCTCTTCAGTTTTGTGGTGGAAAATGTTTGCTAAGAAATGATCACAAACCAATAGATTTACCCTGTGCAGCATTTTTTGTAAAAATCAAAAGCTTGAGCTTCTGAGGATCCTCAGTCTTTCACAGTAACCCGGTGGTCTTTTTTGAAAACGCCACTAATTTTTTATTTTTATTTGAATGGTCACCCATCCAATTCCTTACCTTGCTGAACATTACTTTTGACTTCACTGACAAAACAAGAACTGGTGTATTCAACGTGCCATCGACCCTGGCTAAAAAATATATTTTTTGGTGATCTTGTGTCAAACATGCTTTCTCAAGAAAGAGTACATATTGTCTCTTTTAGCACCTATTAGAGGGAGCCTAACTACGGAATGGACAAGCTGTAACACAGTCCACAAGTGACTGTTCTTTAATAGCTTTGAAATAGAAAAGACTGTGAATCAATTTGAACTACAAAGGTAGATAATAGCTCAATTTTCTTTAAGATGTGAAATGAACCTCCTTACTAAAAATATGTAGGTAGCAGTGCCGTATTCAGGATTTTCGTCAGGGGGGGGGGGGGGCAAATAGTGTAAAAATCCAAAGCAGGGGGGGCCCAGGACGAGAGCCTGCGTTCAAGAGAGAATTTCGAGGGGGGGCCCGGGCCCCCTGCCCTCCCCTAAATAAGGCCCTGGTAGGTAGGTAAATATAGTAGTATTTATTTATATACTCGTACGTATTACATAAACCTAAACAATAACATAACTAACAAATAAATTATAAAGAAATTTCATAAATGATTTAATAGAGATAAAACTATATTGTGAATTGCACATCTCACTATTTTCAGAGTGACATGAAATTAAATATAAGCTGAATAATGTAAGGTATCATATTTGTGTTTAGCACGATGTGGTATCACAATTACACAAACTACTAAATCTTTGCTGAACTTGGGACTTGAACCAGCGACCTCGGGTCACAAGTCCACCACCTTGTCTTTCAAGCTACTAGGGTCGGCAAGATAAAAATGTATTTAAAAATCATTTCTCAGGGAATCAAATCCCGTAAGTCAAGCAAAGCCACTTTTCGTAATCTTAGCTTTTTAAAATTACAAATTGATGGAACAATGGTCTAGTATGTTCCCCAGTAGCCTGATCAGTTCAGTATATCAGTCAGTCAGTATAAACAGAAAAGTTTCATGTCGAGTTCTTATTTCCCCCTTTTTTGTGTAATAATTGTGTAAAAAAATATCTAGTAAATACAAAATATGTAGATTGTAACTTTAAATTAAAAAAAGCATTATTTTTTCATTTTATGTTTCTCTGGAGTGTACGTAAAACTATTCTAAATCTTTGTGGAATTTATTCTTTCAAAATCAAGTTTAAAAAAATCACTCGTATTTTTTTTTATATTTTATTATAGGTAGGTAATTATCTATTCTATGAAAAACAAAGCATAAATAACTTAATAATGGTCAAGTAAAGTTTAAACTTCAAGTTCATTACGTTTAAGAGTCTCACAGTGGCATAGAGCTTGCTTACCACACAAAATATTTAACCCAGAAAAACTAGAATTTGGTTTAAAAAAATCCCCGCGACATCAACAGTGTCAATTTCACCGGGATTCGAACACGCGAATAGTTTGGTGTGGTAACTTTTCTGCCAAGGTGACTTTCTTTTTTAATCCCACATTTAAATATCACATACATTTTCTCATTGAAACCTTCTTAATAATATTAATGAAAAAAGCTTAGTAATGGTCGAGTGGAGTAGCGCACTGACTAATACACATGGAGCCCTGATGGGTTCGAATACCAGGAGCCCACAAATTTTCTGTCGAGCGCGAGGCGAGAGACGTAACGGTTTTAGCAATAATAATGCCAGCAGCGCAGGTAACAGGTAAAGCAATGATACATTTTTTGATTCTATTACAAAATAACTATGATGGCTGAGAATAGCCAATGTCCAGCTAGGTTTACTAATCCCTTTCAACAGTCAAAATGAGTTCGCGAATGCATTATTTGAACAAAATTTGATGGTTGAAAGGGAGATTTGGGAATTTTGATAGTGACTCGAATGAATCCCAGGCACGGAGGGAATTTCCTCAAAGATTGTTAAAAAATAGTACACTTAAATATAATAATATTTGAACGTTATGAGTAAGTAAAAAAATTATAGTATGAGCGAAACAATTAGTAGGTATTTTAAAACCCTGCAACTCGATCTGAGATTAAGGAGCGCGGTAGCGCTCCGACCCGCCAAGTCAATCGAAATAGTTCGCGCGCTACCAAGAGTATACTATACGCGACAGCATAAGTAGCACATTTCGTGTAGTTGTAGGAGAAAAAGTACAAGTGATGGAGGAAATTGAACTACATATACAGATTGGGGCACGATAATAGACAAGCTTTTAAAAAAGAAACATCGAAATCGTTTGAGTTAAGTTGGTCAAAAACACACTGTAAAAACGTCATTTTTTTTCAAAAATTTCTGCTTCTTCTTTGACGTTGACCGCTCTACAGCCAAAACTACTGGACCGATTTTGATGAACGATGGCTCATTTTTTTTCTTCTGGGTGGTAGGTGTGCCTTTTTATGGTTTCATTATCCCAAAAGCTACCATTTGGCCGTTAATTAGGAAAAGGATCATTTTCAGAGCTCAGAATAACATTGGAGTATAGATATTTAATCTAGTTTATTATGTATATACCTATTCATTCACAAACCTTTCAATCCACATGTCCCGATGTGAAATTGTATAAAGGTATACTAACCCATAAATAGTCGCCGGTGCTGAGTGAGTTAGCGCGCTAAGCTTACCACGCATGGTGGCCTGTATTCGATCCCCAGCTGGGCAGGAATTTTTCTGCACTTTACTTGGGTGTTTGGGGTCCACTCATACCTCGTGAGGAAAAATGAGTAGTTACTGAATAAGTAACGACCAGTGACGGCATTACCAGAGTTAAAATAAATTAATGTAATAGATTTTGAAAAGTAAAGGAGGCTCTTAGTAATGCTGCACTACCCACAAAATTTGTGAAGAGGCCTTGTGCTTGACCACAAATAATTTCATACAGACATAGCTATAAAAAACCTGTAATGCCCAAGGAGTGAAAAAGACAACATTTTTTTTTCTTCTAAAATGTTGGTTAGGTATATTAGGTTCAAAAATGTAAAAAAAATCTCTAGTACCCAATGTTACATAATGTATGTGTAACATGAATGTCATAAATATTTGGGGACCTTTTTAAGTGGGAAATGTAGAAGTTTCATAGAAAACTTTGTAAAAGCCCTACACTACCTAATACCTATTCCTAATTAGGAATGTTAGGTACATAGGAAGTGAAAGGCTTTTTCCTCCCTATCCAATTCTCTCTAGTAAATATTTCTTTCACTGGCCGCTAAAAATATTATTATACAAAGTAAAATAAATTGAAGCTTTTATATGTTGCAAATACCATCGGAATTTGTTAACAGTCCAGTTAGCTCAGTGGTTAAGGCGGCACTGTGTAAAGCTGGAGATGCTAGAGGTCCGCGGATTCGAGCTGAGACATGTGATTTTTTTTTTTTTAACAAAATACTCTTTACTTGTTTTAGTTTTACATAATTTACATTAAATTTAGTGAGTTTATGAGGTACTATTAACCTTTTTGTTGTGGGTTGTGTTGTACCTCATTTATAATATAAAATAAAAAATTAACAGTAAAAAAAAAATATATTTATACATTTATTACTCAACACAATAAGCTTCGTTCTCAGTATTCTTTCACAGAAATTAATTGTAAAAATTTATAGTTATCCTCCCATTTGGGATTTTTACCTCATAATAATACATCTTGGGCATACTGCTGGAATAATGGGACTTAAAAGTCCTTATTATTATATCTGACATAAATTAAGGAAATATGTTCAGGGTGTACCCACTATTTGAACCAGTTGAGGGGCCCATCTGGATAAAATGAATGGCACCACCAGCATCCTTGTAAAAATCTGTGACACAGTGCCAATTTATGAAACGGGATTTTTTTTTTTTTTTAAAGTGGGGTTTAACGTCGCTTTCAACTGCCATGGTCATATCACGACGGGGGTTTTACCCTCCATTCGCAGGAAACTCACAAACCTGCTACTCACATTGAGCTCGCCCAGCCTGAGTGGGGCCGGGAAAAGCCAGCGTCACGAGAATTAGAATTTGAATGGTCACCCATCCAAGTCTTAACCTCGCTGGATGTCGCTTAACTTCGGTGTTCTGAAGGGAACCGGTGTATTCAACATGCCATCGACGCTGGCTCTGAAACGGGATTAATTTTAGAATAACCCGGACTATCTCTCTAATCGTTCTTCGACTTGAGGGAGGGTCTCGCTTGTTATCTTACCTTCTTTTAAACATAATTAACGGAACACAGTGAGAACGAACTCACTAAGTGAGGTTATACGCCAGAGCAAAATTAGCACAATTCTTGTAGTTGTAGGAAAAAAAGTACAAGTGATGAAGGAACTCGGACTATAAATAAATATAGATTGGGGCACGATAAAGACAAGCTTTGAAAAAAGAACCATCAAAATCGTTTGAGTTAAGTTGGAGAAAACCAAACTTTAAAAACGTCATTTTTTTATTTTTATTTTTTTATTTATAAACTCTTTATTAGTAGGAAGAACATATATATATACAGACAAATAATGGTAAATATAAAAATAGACATGTTTTTTCATCATTTTCTGATCCTTCTTTCACGTTGACCGCTCTACAGCCAAAACTACTTGACCGATTTTCACAAACGATGGCAAATTTTTTTCTCGTGAGTGGTAGGTGTGCTTTTTTATTGTTCTACGAGTATTATCCTAAAAGGGACATTTGGCCCTTAATTGGGAAAAGGATCATTTTCAGAGCTCAGAAAAAAGTTGGTGTATAGATATTCAGTATCTAGTATATTATCACTCTCCCAGATGAGTCAAAAGTCGCATATCTACTTTTTAGGTGAAAGAATAATTTGGAGAAGGATACTGTGCTTAGGTATGAATATCAAACTAAAATCTTTATCTTCACATTCAAACTGTTTCATTTATCAACACTTGTTCCTTTAAAGTCATTATTTCATATGTTAAATAGTTTTATATTGAAACAACATGTATCATTCACCCCACACCTATACAGGGCCACTACAAAAAGTTATAAGATCCCCCAAAAAATATCACTTCGTGACATAAAAAAGTCCCGCCAAGTCGTTCCCCAAAAAATTTTCAGTTCCCAAATTCATCCCTCCCTTCCTTCCCAAAAAATATATTAGTTATTTGTGACCTCCCCCAAAAAATTATTGAAATCAATTTATGGCCCCGCCTTTTATTCATTCACCTAAATGCAACAGTATACTTCTTAATAGCCTCTCCTCTCTCTTTCTTCTAATGTCCTCTTTCTTTTGTTCCTTATTGCATGTTGGAATGTTTCCTTTACAAACTCAGAACTTAAGTCTTATTTCCTTGCTCCTTTCACCGACTTGGGCTCTTGGCGGAGTACCACCAAGCAGGTCCGTTCTTAGCCAAAGGAACTGATGTCTTGGTTTTTTTCTAAGATTATATATAAATGTAGACATATGTAAACATGTGTTCCTTGAAAATGAGCCGGAATCGTGACTTGTTCTGATGGTCCAATTCTCGTTGGTGGCAGATATTTTGCAACTTAGATACAGATAATGCATCCTTGGGTCGCGGTCGGCTAGACTTCTCATTTCCTGTTCTCCATAAGAACCATTTTGTTAAATTATCTCTTTTTAATTCTTTCGAAATAGCACTGTCTATTAGATTAAAAAAAAAAATTATTCCCAGTTAGTGGTACTCCGCCAAGAGCCCAAGTCGGTGAAAGGAGCAAGGAAATAAGACTTAAGTTCTGAGTTTGTAAAGGAAACATTCCAACATGCAATAAGGAACAAAAGAAAGAGGACATTAGAAGAAAGAGAGAGGAGAGGCTATTAAGAAGTATACTGTTGCATTTAGGTGAATGAATAAAAGGCGGGGCCATAAATTGATTTCAATAATTTTTTGGGGGAGGTCACAAATAACTAATATATTTTTTGGGAAGGAAGGGAGGGATGAATTTGGGAACTGAAAATTTTTTGGGGAACGACTTGGCGGGACTTTTTTATGTCACGAAGTGATATTTTTTGGGGGATAACAATTATAATAGGAAATTTTGCCTCAAAATTTTAAGTCCCGAATTCCCTCTTGTTTTATTTAATTCTCGCAAAAGTGGTCGCTACGCGGGAAATTTTGAAAATAAACACTGAAAAGTGAAATTCTGTTGTTTGTTGTTTTAAAACTTAACAATAAAATTTAACTATTAATTTGTACTATGAAATATTTAATTTAATTAATTGAATGCATTCACTGCTAATGAGAGAAGAAGCAGATCTGTCAGAATCCCATGCCTGCAAGACAGTAAAATTAATATAGCATCTATCAGCATTACAATTCTGGAAATCCTCCAACCTTGTCTTTAATAAGAGGTAAGTACAAGTTCAATTTATTACTACCGGCTTACACCCGCCGTTTCGCCAGGCCATCAAGCACACACCATAAACACACTCAAAATGTCATAGGTTAAAACATGATGATGGGTTCTACCAAAAAAAAACACTTTTCGCAAAACTTTCTTTGTTTTCAAAACTCAGATTCACTTGTGGTTGATTTTACGAACCTTGAGAAACACAAAACCGGGGATTGGGAACGTTAGTACTAAAAGGATTTGTTAAATTAGCACTAGTGCAGTAAATCAAGGGTTTGCTTGCCCAACCGAGGTAGCATATTTTTTGTAATGTATGCCTAAGGTAGCATGAAAGAAAAGTGCCAAAATTTCTGTCTGTCGTTAGATTAGGACAGGCCTTGGTTCCTTCAATGTTGGATATGACTGTGTGCTACCTTAGGCGTATCCCCAGCCCATCCCAGACTGGGTGAGGTTAAAGTCAGTACCAGGTGTTTTTGTTTGTTTTTCAATTCAAGTCCTTGTTTCATACTGGTAAAATGTTGTTTTTTTTTCATTACCTACATGTTTTCTGATTGGTCAATTCAAAAATAGACACAAAAAAGCTGGCTTTTTTTTTGTTGTAAACAATTTTAATTTTGACTTTAATGTTGATCTGAACAACATTAAGATTAACACTTGAGTAGAAGCTTAATCAGTCAATCAATACTTGTGAGACCATTTTAAGTGTGACTTTATTACAGGACCTGAAACTATTATTTTCTTGCTGGTTAGAGACCATTAGAACAATTGAGTGTAGCTCATGCCACAAAACAACATGAACACCAACAGGCTTAATAGTTCATTATTTGTACTCATTAGATTTATTATTGTTATTATTACACCCCAAACAATATCAATTTAAATATTTCTGTGCTAGATCGTAAACATGTCAGAAGAAAGTTCCCCCGGACCCATCAAGTTCAAGTCAAGGAAGAAAAACCTGCGGAAGAGAAAAGAGTCTTCTTCAGAAGAGGACAGTGAGGAGGAGATGGAGAACTTGTGAGTATCTCTATAGAAAAAGTAATATCCTTGGGTCTATGAGTTCTGGGCAGCTTTTATCTGACGAGGACCTCTGGGTTGTGGTAGCTGTACCAAGATGGCTGGAGCTCAGATAATAATCTTTATTAATTTATTGCTAAAGTACATTGTTTCTGTTCCCATGAAATACTAATTTATTTTTGGAAATAAGTAAAAGATAATACTTTTTGGGAAAAATAAAGCAAATAGAAAAGATGAGTACCTATAAAATTTATTATTGTTATAAATCAAGCTTTTTTTATAGGATAAGGCAACAGACCTCAGTAACTCTATCAACAAGGTGCAGGACTCACAACCTGGAGGTCAGTGGTTCAAGTCCCAAGTATTTTTTTTGTAAGATCCCTCCATCCACCCCTGTTGGGCGATTGAAAGGGGGCACCTGCTGGCAATAGCCTCAATCCCCCGTTCAAACCTCCATACAGTCATCTTACTTTTTTTTTTTTCTTCAAATCATGTATTATAATATTAATAATAATAAGTTTAATAGATTTAGAACAATAAAAAGTAAAGCACAAAATTTGGACCTCCGGCAAAGCCAGGAGTGATCATCACAAGAATAATCGCCCCTGCCTTTCTCGGCATACATATTTAATTCTAAAATTTGTTGATCTATCATACAAGAATTTAACACATATTGGCAGAGGGAGGAAGGCTCTGCCTGAGTCTCACTCCCTCTCTCAACATGTAGATGAATACATATTTTAGATGTAAAAGTAAAAGATAGATACTTAAAATAATATGCATAATTATAATATATAAATGATATTTTCTAATTAAAATAGAAGATATGTCTCTTGGCAAAGAAGCGGGGGTGCCACAAATTCCCCCTCTCCTTTCTCAGGAGTCAAATTACTGTGAAGAATAAAATTAGAAAGAAAGACAATCTTTTTATTTATTTATTATTATTAATTATTATTAATGGGTTAGCATCGCCATTCATTGAATTTATCAGCCAGATTAGGAAGCCCAAGAAGATTTTTCAGAATAGGTAACCCCACATGATGGTTGTTACTGCTAACATTTTGGAAAAGACTCAGTTGTTCCTCAATATAGAGAGGACAGTTTTCTATTCTATGTACAGGTGTATCTATTTCACCACAGTTGCAGAGAGGTGAATCTCTCTTGCCTATCTTGTGCAAATGATATGCATATTCTCCATGACCAGTGAGGATTTCGATTACTCCTTTGAATAACTTTACATGTATATCGTTGCTATTTTCCCACTCTCTAATATTCTCAATCCATGCATGTGTCACTCTACCTTTTGTTGACGAGTTCCACTCTTCCTGCCATACATTCATCTCTTGTTCATACAGTCTCTCTTCATACTCCTCAATACTCACACCTTCATCCATTCTCAAATCACCTCTCTTTACAAGGGCTCTCATTCTCTTGATCATTATAACTTTATCAATGGGCATGCATGTCGCCAGGACAAGAGAGGCATCTAAACTTAAGGAACGATATGCACCAGTTATTGCAATGGCACATAACCTCTGTCCAGAGAGCATTATTTTTGCTTTCTGTTTAACTCTCATCACGTGTCCCCATACTTCACATGCATAAGTACATATAGGTATCACAGCTCCTTCATAGATTTTCTTCATACTACCTCTCACTTTTCCCCATTTCAGTCTCACATACCTACTCAGGCTCATCATCAGCACTCTCATTTTCTGACTAACATATTTAATATGTTCACTGTAATTTCTTTTCTTGTCTATCATTATTCCAAGGTATTTCACAACATCTTGTCTCTTAATATTTTTACCATATATTTTTCCAATAGAAGGAGGGTTCACTAAATTACCTTTCATCAATACCCAAGAGCACTTTTCTACCGACAGTTTCAATTTTTGTTGGTTCATCCAGCCTTCAATTTTTTCCATTGACTGCCTACCCTTTTCAATCAACGAATATCTGGTATCTCCTCTCACAATAACACAAATATCGTCAGCATAGGCAATTATACTACATCCTAGATCCGTTTCTAAAAGCTCGTCCAGGACAATGTTCCATATAAAAGGAGCCAATACGCTTCCTTGTGGACAGCCTTTGCTAAGAGTCTTGTTAGCTTGTGTAAATGTGGTCTTCATTGTAATTTTTCTTTCATTTAGATAGCTTCCTATTAAATCAATTAAATTTTTGGGGATATTTTTCAGATTACAAGCCCTAAATACTGAAGGCCACCACAATCCGTCAAACGCGCCCTTAATGTCTAAAAAGATGCATCCAACATATCTTTCTGCAGTGTTGTCAATTTCATCTATGAGCCTCCTAATGCAATCTACGGTCCCTCTCCCTTTAACAAAACCATACTGATTATTAATTATTAGTCCCTGTCCACATTTGTTCTCAATCTTTCTTTTTATGATTCTTTCAAAAACTTTTCCCAGCTCTGGCAGCATTGTGAGTGGTCTTCTAGATTTAATATCTTTAGGATCCTTGTCTTTGGCTTTAAGTATAGCTTTCAAAATTCCTTTTTTCCAAGGTCTGGGGAAGTATTTAAGTTTCAAACATATGTTCATTATACACAACCATTCATCATTCATCACACTGCAAGCTTTTTTCACTAATTCTCCATTCATCTCATCCCAGCCTGGTGCTTTCCTATTCTTGATGTCTAGTACTGCCTCTAAAAGTTCATCCTGAACAAATTCTTCTACCTCATCTTGATTTCTTCTAATGTCCATTTCATTTCTCACTATTGCATGCCATTCTGTCTCATCGTCTACTCTGTCATCTTCTATTAATCCATTCAGTATTGCTGCTATTGTATCTTCTGTTCCCCTAGTAAAGTTTTCTTCATCTAATCGTACATTTGACATTCCATGATCGAATTGCAGTTTTTCTCTTGATATTTTATAGATGGTACCCCATGGATCCTTACCAAGATCGTATTCTATGAAGTTTTCAAATGATTGTTTTTTCCTCTCTTTGATTCTTTTTTTATATTCTGTCTTGAGTCTTTCATGTCTATTCCTATAGGCTCTAGTCAGTTCCTCATTATTAACCCTACGATTATCCTAGTCCCAAGTATTGCAAAAAATATTTATTTTTCAATTTCTTTTTGTGGTTAAACAATTTCAATACAGTTGAACGTCAGAGATTGCCTGAGGCAATAATCCCGCCCTTTTTACATTATATTGTAACTTATTAATTTAATGACAAGTATAGAGTATTTATTTGATTCTTATTATTTAAAAAAGACTTTGTTTGTTAAAGTGTTGACATAATTGGACTACCTGTCTTGCACTGGTCCTTGTGATGAATCTCAGTAGGTATGTTGATTTCCAATTTGTTTTCTTTTGCAGGAAAAAACTAGAAGAAATGAAGAATCTACAAAAGCTGAGGCAACGACCCAATGGGGTGTCCATAGCTAGTTTGACAGTAGGAGAAAAAATCCTTGAGGAAGAAGAGCTGTTAGCCGTAAGTTGAGCAAATAATAGATTATTTAACTCAGTGTGTACCTTTCAAGAGATATAAGAGTTTAAGTGAAATTTTAGAGGTCAGATGCAAGGTCTTTATCTCCAAGATCTGTTGGTTCAATGTTTACAGATTTAAAATGGGACCATCATCATACATCTCCTATTTTGGTACAAAAATAAAATCTCTTTAGTAGTTTCTGTGATTTGCGAGTTTTAAGGAATGCAAATAACTAACAGACACAAAACCAATGTTTCTTAGGAGGGTCCAGAATTATGCAGACAAATAAAAATGAAATCAGAATTGTTTTTCTTCTTTATTTTACAAAGATAAACATCTCATATCTAATATAGATATTCTTGAAAGTTGTAAAACACAAGTAACAAACTACTATTTTTTTTTTTAATTTACTAGGCACCTAATAATTTTCCATCCAACTTTCCAGAAAGACCCTTTCAAAATCAAATCCGGAGGTCTGGTGAACATGTCCACCTTCAAGAGTGGTCAAGTGAAGACAGTGGACGATGCCTACGACACGGGGATTGGCACTCAGTTCTCGGCGGAGACCAACAAGCGAGATGAGGATGAGGAGATGTGAGTGGTGGAGAATATGGAATTATTAGTGTCTTTTGTAGGAATTCCTACATACAACCTCAACTATTTTTTTATTTTTTTAAACGGTACTATCTACACATGTTGGTATATAAATTGTATTTTACACCAACAAATGAAACTTTCTTTAAACTGTGAGAGTAAAGGCATATTCTGGGTGTAAGGAGCGTGTCATTCTCGCAGGTTAAACAGTGTATTGTACTAACCTCATCCAGCCTGGGTTGGGCCGGTTTCACAATCCCCTCTCTGTCCACAGGATGAAGTACATCGAGGAGCAGCTGTCCAAGAGGAAGCAGGGGGAGGGGGGGCCGGACTCAGGCGCGGCCGAGGAGGGGCGCGCCCTCTACTGCTCCCCTGAGGAGGCCGCCCTGCAAGCCGTGCCTGACCATCTGCGGCAGAGCTCCACCGTGGAGTCGGAGGAGATGCTGAGCAACCAGATGCTGAGTGGCATCCCCGAGGTGGACCTGGGCATAGAGTGAGCAGGCACTTTCTTTGGTTTAACGTCCCACGACACAAGGACCATACTTCATAGGTGTGGCCCTTAGTGTGGGATGACGACAGGAAAACTAGCATAAGTTCAGTTAAAAATATTATGAATTATGTAAACTGTCATTGTTTAAATTTACTTGTCATGTAATAAATAAATAAAAAATAAATAAACGTCGTTTTCAACTGTATGGTCATATCACGACGGGGGTTTACCCTTAAAGCAGCTACTCAAATAAACCTCATCCAGCCTGAGTGGGGCCGGTAGGTTAGCCAGCATCACGAAGGTTCGAATTTGAATGGTCATCCATACAAGTCCTATCCTCGCTGGATGTTGCTCAACTTCAGCAACAGACCCAGAACTGGTGTATTCAACGTGCCATCGACGCTGGCTTGAAGACTATTGGGTGATAGTTGGGTGGAAGAGCTCAAGCAATTTGAGAATCCTGCCATTAAAGCATTAAAAAAAAGCCTATTTCTAATGATGAAGACTGGCATAACTGGCGAAATGGATTGACAAAGATGTCAACTTTAAACTTTTTTTTGTTACGTTACACCCAACACTTGACATCGTTGCATTACAAACTGTTGGCATAATGGGACTTCCTTTCTCGAGCCGACAGTCTAAATAAAGCACTACTATACTATACTATACATCCTATTGTTGCTTGTGGTTTCAGCGCGAAGATTCGCAACATAGAGGCCACGGAGGAGGCTAAGATGAAGCTCCTGTGGGACCGACACAACAAGAAGGATGGACCCTCCCAGTTTGTACCCACCAACATGGCTGTCAACTTTGTGCAGCACAATCGCTGTAAGTGTTGTTGATGGCGCACGCCATTCAATTAAATAAGAACACAGGAAAGATGACTCTCAATCAATACCTTATGTGTGAACATGTGTACCAATGATAGGCGGGCGCATTTCTCGTATGTAGGTAGACATTCGAAACAACTAGTGGCGGGAAAATATAAGCTGTTCCCAAAATTTGAATTTTTTGCAATTGTGAAACAGAATGCGCTATTTTTCCCATTAATAGCAATAGTGCACGTCTTGTATTTGTACGTAAAATGAACATACATAATAATTTATGGTATGTTCACGTTCCGCGTTTACAAAAGCTGATTCTTGTAAGTATATATGTACAATTGTATATAGTGGAGGAATAAATACAAATATCTTGTGATTTTATTTTATTACAAATTATGATTTTATATTACAAGTCCTCATATTTATTTTAACATATTTATTTAATTCAAGTATGTACAAAAATATTCATGAATAACGAAATGATGGCTAGCTAATTACTATACATTTTAACCAGTACTAACATTATAACTACTATACATTTCATGACTACAATATGAGTTTACAAACTAAATATGCACAAAAGAACAAAGTATTTCACAACAACTATCATCATCATAGGGTGGCGTCATCGTGAACGATGGTAGCCAGACAGTGGAGGAATGACTCTGCACTTCTACCACTGTCTTTACAAGGAGGCTAATAATTGACAAGGGCCCCCAGAACCAAGCCAATGCTGGACTACTCCCTGTTTTGTATTGTATATACACGACATATGTGATGTTATAATGTATTGTACGAGTATATTCTTACTCTTACTGTTAGAAAACGACGGGTTGTATAATTTTATCCTCTTCTCATTCCAGTCAACATAGAAGAAACAGGCCGCCAAAGAAGAGGGAGAGAATGGCGCCCCAGCACCAAACTGCCGCCACGTCCTCCACAAGATGGCGGCAAGAAGCGAGACGCCACGGAAAAGGCGACCGACGACTACCATTACGAGAAGTTTAAGAAACAGTTCAGGCGGTATTGAGGGGTATAACCTTTTTATTTTCAGAAGATGAGTGTTTGTTTCACACCTTTTTTTTTTTCGTATTCATGAAACATCAGGTACTATGTTGTTGTTGTAGCCAGCTATAGTGTAGCTACAGCTTGGGGAGTAATGGTCTTCAGCCAACTTTAGTTGAACAGTTACAGTTAACTAACTAATGTTAACTTTAGTTAGTTAAGTTAGCACTACCCTTGATCAAGTTTTATTTACTTTATTTGTAAATATTCCATGTGCGAGTATATATTTTTTTGTAAATAAAACTTTGTTGTATTTGTTTCATAATAATAATAATAATAATAAAAGTTGTCTCGTTCTGAAGCACATATTTCTATGTGCGATCAACCATAATGAGATCTTGGGCTTTATCTTTATAAGCCATTAAACCCTTGGGGTAATGCAAGTTAGCCTTACTTGTTAGGGGTGGCTAGTTTGTGTACTGCTTATATTCCTCTAGCGAGATACTGGTCTTCTCTCTGTGCCCAAGCAGAGCAGCTACTATACACGCTTGTGGTCTATGCTGTAGCTTGTCCATTCCGTTGTATGCCTCCCCTCTAATGGGCGAGAATTGACACAGTACTTCTGATTTATGTATAGGCGCTGGGTAACACAAGCGCACCAGAAGCTATTTACAAATAACTGAAACCAAATTTTGAATACAACTTTTTTTGTCGGCTGTGGGCTTCGAACCCGGGATCTTCCGAATGGTAAACAAGTCAAGTGTGTGAGCAAGTCTTGTGTTCAACTTTTTTTTAAAACTCATTAAACAATTCACTCGAAACGAACAACTTGAATTAAATTAGTGATAAGACTTTTAGATTAGATGGTGTACAAAGTGTAAATAAAAATAAATTAATTGACAAAGATTGTTTTTCTTCTTCTTCTTGTAACCGACTTTTAACAGATAAAATCAAGAAGTTTAGGAAATTTCAAAATAAATAATAATAATAATATCGCCTTATTTATACTCCCCGATTAGGACTATTAAGTCCCATTATTATTAAGATAAAGAACAATGTCTTTGTGTTATATTATATCCACAAGAGGAAACCCACCAAAACTTTTGGTCTCTTAACCGATTAGAGACTATCAAAATAATCAGGCGTAGCTTACGCCGTTATGACAGCATCGTCCTTGGTTTTAAAACAAATCTAATGATCTGAATAATTAATAATAATATACAGTAATAAGTCCCATTACTCCAACAGTAAGCCCAAGATGTATTATTATGTGGTCAAATCCCAAATGGGAGAATAACTTATCTCGACAGGGTTTTGAACCCGCGATCTCTGGTTTTACAAACCGCGACAACAGCGTCCTTGGTTTTAAAACAAATACATATCATCTTACCTCGTTTTAGGGTTTCAGTTGAAAATCCATAGAATTAACACTGCGGTCTGATGAGTTCCCGAGTTAATATTTTTTTGTTTAACGTAAATTTCATCTGCATGGTCATATGACGGATTGAGGCTATTGCCAGCAGGTGCCCCCTTTCAATCGCCCAACAGGGGTGGATGGAGGGATCTTACAAAAAAAAAATGGTCATATGACGACAGGAGTTTTACCCTCCATGCTGAAAACTCACAAACCAGCTACTCAAATTAATCTCATCTAGCCTGAGTGGGCCAGCATTACGCGGGTTCGATTTTGAATGGACATCCAAGTCTTACAGCCGTATTTATGAACAGAAAACGCCGTTTGAGCATGGTCTGAAGCATGATTTCCTTTAATATTATTGGCCAATACCTTGCTTGAGACAGTGCTTAGACAAAATTCGCTGTTCATAAATACGGGTATTAATCTCGTTGGACGTAGCTTAACTTCAGTGACAGAACAAGAACTGATGTATTCAATGTTCCATCAACACCGACTGAGTTACTTCTTGACATAGTTCTCGTAGAGCTGGACTAGCTGGGGCGGCGTACGAGGCTTGACCACCTCCAGCGCTGCTAGGAAGTCTCGCTCACTCACGCTCACAGCCTCCAGATCTGTCTCTAGAGCGAACAGAGCCGCCTCGTCACACACAGCGACCAACTGGAAAATAATAATATTGCAAATATTTTTTTTTCCTTCTAAAATTTCAAATATTTTATTCATGCTATCGGTGTTGGAGGAGTCCCCATGTGCTAGCAGTTTAAAGAAATTTACACTCAAGGCAAAATTAATAGACGTTTTTGTATACCTCTGTGAGATTAAGTCATGGATAGCGTACTGTGTAAGATAGGGAAAACCGACGCTTAGCAATGACTTGAGAATAAGAATTTGTCTATTAATTTCGCACTTATTGTGTTTAATAAAAATATTGTGTTCAATAAAGTATAAACTATGTTGAGGAAGTTCGAAATACTAAATATTTGTCTGGTTATCATATTTTGTGTTAATCACTTTCACAATGACTCAAACACACAATGCTAATTTTTTTTTTAGCAAACTTGTGACTCGAACCACCGATCTCCAGGTAACAAGTCTACAACAAGTATTGATGTAACTACCATCTACTGAGATCGGTTGAAAAAAGAATAAAATCATTTATTATCATTACCGTCTGTTTCTGGTCTCCAGTGCCACACAATCTTCTGTGTGAAACTGATAGCAAAAGTTACCGACCTCAGTAGCTTCATCGATAAGGCGGCGGACTTGTAACCTGGAGGTCGGTGGTTCAAGTCCGGCTTTCAGCGTAAATTTAGTAAAGCGAGTTTGAGTAGTTGTGACATCACGAAAGTGATCAATACAAATATGATAACCTGATAGCAAAAGTTAGTAAAAACAACAAAATACCTCAGCCCCGGAGTAGCCTCGTGTGGCCTCCACTAGGCGCGCCACCTGCACATCAGCCGCCACGGGGAGCGGCTGAGCCTCAGCTCTAGGATGGCGGCTCTGGTCTCGTCATCGGGCAGGGGGACGTAGATGAGGCGATCCAGGCGGCCCGGCCTGAGTAGGGCCTGAGAGTGACCATGGAGAGAAGAGTGATTTAAAATACGAATAGTTCAGTGAGGAGATCGTCGCTTACCAGGCGAAAGATCCTGGATTCGTACCCCAGAACCAACAGAAAATCGGAGTAAATATTTTTTTATTATTACAAAAACGAACACAATACTTCCGATTTCTAATATGTACTAGAAATTCATCAGAAGTAATTGTATTGATAATTTAACCTCGCCAGGTGGTTACCTTCCACTAAAAAGTATTATACATATATTATTATACATAATCATACACTAATGTATTATTATAAGTTTTTTTTTTTTTTTTTTTTTTTTTATGGCTTTCTTTAAAGTGGCAGGGTTCTCACATGTGAGCTCTTCCACTCAACCACTATAGAGAAAAGGAAAGAAAGAAGAATAAAAGAAAAAAGAAAAGAAAAATTTAGTGGTGCTGCTCCAGACACAGCAGGGCGTCTGCCCTAAAACTATCGAGAGATAGCGCGTTTCTGGCACTGACAGGCAGAGAATTCCACAGGCGTGCTGCTGTGGTGTGGAAAGAGATCTCACCTGCAGTGGTTCTATGTAATGCTATTTTTAGCATTTTGGTGGGTCTGGTGCTGTACTGGTTTGATCCAGAAAGGAATTCAAGGAATTCGATGAGGTATTCTGGACACTGCAAATTCAGTACTTTATATACGAATAGTAGCACATGCAGCTGTCTTCGATTCTGTAATTTCAACCAGCCAAGATCATCATAAGATTGAGAGACATGATCATATCTGGCTAGGTTGGATACGAACCTCACACATGCATTCTGTGCTACTTGCAATGATCTTTGCAATTCGCAACTAATTCCACCACAGTAAACAACATCACAATAATCAAATATTGGAAAAACAAGGGCCTCAACTAGTTTTTTCTTGAGAGCTGTGGGGAAAACCTTCTTAAATTTACTCAATGTGTGAAGTGAGTAAAAATACCTTTCGACGTATTTCCGCAATATGCGGGCTCCAGGACAATGTGCTGTCAATTTTCATCCCTAGATTCTTAGCACATTGCGTGAAAGATATTTGTTGCCCGTCTAAGATTATTTGGGGCAGCTGAGATAGAGCAAAGTTGGAGACAAGGTGGTCTGTTCCAATGATGAGAGCTTGTGTTTTTGAGGCATTTGGAGTTAAAAACAAGCTTTTTGCCCACTCAGAAAATCTAAAAAGGTCTTCATTTAGTAACCGAATTGCTTCGTTCAGGTCCTTTGGAAAACAATGAATATAGACCTGAACATCATCGGCATAAATGTGATATTTGCAATGTACAAAAACTCTCTTGATTGAAGTTATGTACAAAGCAAAGAGGAGGGGTCCAGCCACCGACCCCTGGGGTACTCCAGACTTAATGGACTTCCACGCTGAAGCCTTACCATGACAGAAAACACGTTGTTTCCTGCCACGTAAGTAGGATTCGATCCAAGATAGAGCGTTTTCAGAAAAATGCATTTTTCTCAAGATTTTCAGGAGGACGTCAAAATCTACTGAGTCAAAGGCCTTACTTAAGTCAAGCAAGACCAAGAGAGTAATCTTCTTCGTAAAAAACAAGAGAGTTTTTCACTTCTTCAGGTAAATACCGGTTTCGCAGACAATGTATTACTCTCGAAAATTTGTACGTGCGACATAATGACACATGGACGACACGCGACAAGGATGAGAAGGAGGTGGTTATTAGTATTATCAATATTTTTATCAATAATAATAAAACACTCTTTCGTGTAAAGTTATCTCCAGGCGAGGTTAATGCTCAACGGAATTTCTACTACCAAACCCTCAGAGTCTTATTATTATGTGGTCACAAACTCAAATGAATGAGGAAAAAATCATGCTGTGAACGGGATTCGAACCAACGGATCCCTACGCTACCTGAAAAGGTGTTAACAAGAATTTCCACAGTGTTGAGTACAAATCAGTATAATCAGTATAAACAGAAAAGTGAGAAGTTGTATTAGATGTACATGAATATCAGAACATACCTGGACAGCTGTTTCGAGCTTATTTGCTCTCAGTATGTTGAAGAACTTTGTTTGGGTCAATACCAAATTCTCAATAATAAGAGCTGTCGATTTAATATTCAAGAGACGAGGAAAAAATAAAACCTATGTTAGATTATGCTCGAAATATTTAATTAGTGGAGTTAAAAAACGTTTTTCTTAAAAAAAGATAAATAAAGTGAAGAAATGGTATTACTTCAGAGGGAATTGGAAACTGTGCACTGGTAGTCAAGTGGTTAACGCGCTTTTCTAGTATTCCAGGTATGGTAGGGGTCTGTTGGTTCGAATCCCACCCAGTGCATGAATTTTTCCTCATTAATTTGGGTTTGTGACCAACTGACCACATAATAATAAGACTCTGAGGGTTAGGTGGTAGAAAATGCTTAATAATGTTTTTTTTATGTATTTTTCTACCTTACGGTGTTTACAATGTGTACTTACCTACTAGATTACAATAAGACTATGTATATAATATGTAAATACTAAAAATATTAAAAATTAAAATTAAAAATACATATGTGTAAAAGAAAAAAAAAAAAAAAAAAAAAAATAGTTTTAAACAAAGTAAAATATGATGACGACAGCTACGCTCTTACCAATTTTAGAGAGAGAGAGAGAGAGAGATAGAGATAGAGATAGAGAGAGAGAAAAAAAAAGAGAGAGAAAGGAGAGAGAGGCGAGAGAAAGAGAGGAGAAGGGAGGGGGGAGAGATAAAAAGGAGAGTGTGAGGGTAAAAGAAAGAGTGAGAGTCATATAGGTGATTACACTGATTACCCACTATGAAGACGCAGATCATCCTAGGAAATCAGAGAAGGAGTAAGGAGCTAGCCCCACCAGCTGTTCTTTGAGATTACTTTTGAAGGATGGTAAAGGTAAATCTTTTAGAGATGGGGAGATTTTGTTGAAAAGCTTAATACCATCCTTCAAAAACGATTTGTCCATCATTTTGTTGTTGCTTGTAATTAAGTTATTTTTATTTCTGGTGTTATAACAATGGATCTGGCAGTGTTTGGTTAGGGTGGGGGCTATTTTATAGATATGGACGCAAACATCTAGGATGATCTGCGCGTACACAGTGAGAACTCCGTGGGTCCTGAATAAGGGTTTACAGGATACTCTCCTTCCATACCCAAACACAGCACGCAGAGCTCTCTTTTGTAAAAGAAATACATCTTTCACTTCTGGGGCAAAGCCCCAGTAAATGATAACATAAGACATTAAGCTATGAAAATAGGAAAAGTATGAGAGCAAAGCTGCAGTGGAATCGACATTCCTCCGGACCGAGCCGATAGCAAAGATGGATGTTGCTAGTTTAGATGTGAGATGTTCAATGTGAATTTTCCATCTAAGCTTACTATCAACCATAAGCCCGAGGAATCTCGTTTCATTAATGGGAAAGATAGAGAAATCCTGACAAGATATAGGAGGTAGAATAGAAGAGGATGTGTGATGGAAGTACATGAATGAAGTTTTACTCTGGTTTAAACAGAGTTTGTTTGTCCTGAACCACTTCTGTATGTTTGTCATGACCACTTCTGTCTTTGCCATAACATCCGCTTGATCACAACCACTCACTAAGATGGTGGTGTCATCAGCAAAGAGTGTGAGATGGGCTGACGTATCGGCATTATCAATGTCGTTAATAAAGAGGAGAAACAGAAGTGGCCACCTTCACAGTAAGAATGTCAGAAAAAACAGAAGGAAGAGGGAAGGCAGAAGAAGAAGAAAAAGAAGGAGGAGAAGAATTTGGGGTAACAAAAGTCGAGCTTTGACTAATTGAGGGAGGTGTATTGGTGCTCGGGACTTTAACTTTCTGGTATCTTCCACTCAGATAGGACGCAAACCATTCCAGCTCGGCTCCTCTGATCCCAAGAGAAGGTAATTTATTTAATAGGAGAGAATGATCGCAACAATCGAAAGCTTTCGATAAGTCGCAGAACACACCCACCACGTGTTGACCGTCAGTGAGTAAGTTGTCGAGCTTGAGGAGGAAGTGAGACACTGCGTCCGAAGTGGAGCGGCCATGCCTAAACCCGAACTGATGTGGAGAGAACAGTTCATGTTTCTCCAAGTAACATGAGAGGCGATACGCCACTAGTTTCTCAAGGATTTTTTTTTTTTTTTTTTAATGATGCTTTAATGCTTTGCTTTAATACGAGGTTAATGCTTTGAGCATTAACCTCGCCTGGTGGTTACCTTCCACTAAAGAGTGTTATTATTATAAATAAAGTGGTAATAGTAATCAAACACCTCGGCCGAGGTGTGAAGAACGCCTATACAAAGAAAGAGACAGCCCGGCAGAGTGTAAGGTTACGGAAAACATAGTTCCCATGCATTTCATGTACTTTCAGCCAGCGAAAAGTGCAACATGAATTTCAAAAATTGCGATTTTTATTGCAGAAATGGGCTCTACGTTGAAAAATAAGTTGATTTGACTCTTTGTTTGACTTCCTAGGCCACCGGGAACCCTATTTTCGAGACCCCCGAACAATCGTGAAAGACATGAAAAGATTCATAATTTTTTTTTTTTTTTTTTTTTTTTTCTGTTTTTTTTCATACGGATCCTTTGAGACCCGACTTCGTGTCTTTAACTTGGCACTGAAGATTAAGTGAGGTGTCAAAAGTGATCAAGATATAATGGAGATGAGCCCGGACCAAAAAAAAATTCTAAATTATAAGCGGGCGGCCCATTTGGGCGGCCTCGGGTTTTGGGAGCCCAAATCGGGAATTGAAGGATAATACTAATCTTAAGTGGTATCAAATGAAAGATCTTGATGAGCAGATACCAAATTTATTGATTTAATTCCTTCATCCGGTCCACTGGGTGGCACCTGGTGGCCTTTTCATTTTCTTTGGCGGGTAGGTACCTTCGAATCCTTAGCTTAGTGGTCAGATCTTGGCCAATATGTATTTTTCGAGATGACCTCGCTCTCTCACTGCAAAATTTTAATGTTTAAGTTTTCAAGTATTTATTTAGTTAGTTCATTTTCCATCCGTTTCTTTAGATGATAACTTTGTCTATTGGTAGCATGCTCGACCTGCCACCCAGTCAGCATGGGTTCGAATCCTGGCGGAGACGAAATTTTTTAGCTCTATATTTTCAATTTGGGCTTTACGTTGTTTTGTTTTTCCGATCTTTATATTTGATCTTCATGACGACCCCATTACCCTCGTGAGGTATTGATAAGGGACGTCACCACCGAGTTCTCTCCCGCTCATGGTTTTATCAACACCAAATTGTCTCCCGTCGCCGTCGCGTCGCTTGCATTTTTACCTGAGTTTATACCTACATAGTTTAGACTTAGCATAAAAATTATAATCGAAACACCTATGACCTAGGAATCATTAATATAGACCTGAGGCATGGCCTTCTATGTATTTTTCCTAACCCTATGATAACCCCAAGGCATGGCCTATATATTTATATTTACCTAACCCTACTATAAACCCGAGGCATTGCCTTCTATGTATTATCCCTAACCCTACTTTATTCCTGAGGCATGGCCTTCTATGTATTTTAACTAACTCTACTATACACTGAAGGCATTGCCTTTCATTAGTTTCATTAGAGATTTTAAAGATTTCCTTATAAAAGGCCGATTCTTATATAAATCATTTTCTTAAATACCTAATGTAAAAAAGCATGGTCTTATTTCCGGGAGAGATACTCGTGGTGACCCCTGCAACAAGCCGGAGAGAATTCGGGTAGGAAAAGCTCAACGGGAGAGAACTCAGTACCTCACCTTGATAAGGTGATTACAAATTATTTTCTTTGGCATTTGTAAATCCAGGTGTTTTAGAGTCCCTCGTAGGAGGCTCCGAGGTCTATTTAGCATTGAAAGATAAACCTAATCATGTGGAGTATAGAATCAAAAGGTCTTGCATTGCAAGTTTATATATTATTTACTCACTTTGGGGACTCAGGGGGCCAAATCTCTGATCCAAATACATATTGACCTTAGAAAAATTAAATACGTACTGCTAAAAACTATATCTTAAAAAAATAAAGACAACTTGGTACATTCACATTTTCCCAGCTTATTTACTTTTGTTATTCATAATGTTTCATTAGTGTATGAACCTATATTTTCGTACAAAAAGAACTGATATCCCCCCAAAAACACCACTTCGTGGTTAAAAAAAGAAGAACGCCTCACTCAAAAGAATGATTATTATAATTAGCTAAAAATAAATGATATCAAATTGAGAACACCTTACCATGTCTCTTTCTGTATCTCTGCACTCCTCTCTGAATTTATTCCTCTTATGTTTATCTTTCTTTATCCTTTCTAGGGGTCATCCCAAACTTGATTTCTCTTTAAATTTACTTGTTGCACGGCAATAAAAAAGGCGGTCGCGGTGTAATTTTCTCGATTCAAATCAAATAAGTTCAGAAAATCATACTCCGACCGCCATTTTTTATTGCCGTGCAACAAGTAAATTTAAAGAGAAATCAAGTTTGGGATGACCCCTAGAAAGGATAAAGAAAGATAAACATAAGAGGAATAAATTCAGAGAGGAGTGCAGAGATACAGAAAGAGACATGGTAAGGTGTTCTCAATTTGATATCATTTATTTTTAGCTAATTATAATAATCATTCTTTTGAGTGAGGCGTTCTTCTTTTTTTAACCACGAAGTGGTGTTTTTGGGGGGATATTATTATAAATAAATGGTAATAGTAATATTATTATAAATAAAGTGGTAATAGTAATATTATTATAAATAAAGTGGTAATAGTAATATTATTATAAATAAATTGGTAATAGAATCACCGTGCATAATTCGATTACCTTGTCTATGCGGTCCGGCCGATTGGTGGCGGCCACGATGGTGACATTGTTGAGGGGCACTACCCCGTCCATCTCCGTGAGCATCTGGGCTAGCACCCGCTCCTGCACATTGGACCCGCCCCCACCCCCGCCCTCCCCTCTCTCCCCTGCTAGGGCATCCAGCTCGTCGAAGAAGATCACCGAGGGGGACACCTGGGAGATTGGGGTTCAGAATTTACAATGGTAGAACAATGGCATGTATGTACGCTAAGAATCCTTGTTACCAAAATACAATATTTCTTCTTTTGCTCTGTCTTATACCGCTTAAGCAGGGTCGACGTTTCTGGTCAGTCTCTTCCAGTCCAATCGATTTTGTGCATCAGCTGGTCTTACTCCTTTTTCTCTCATGTCCTCTATAGTCTATAACACAACTTTTCCACGCTTTTTTAAGTCTACCTCTACCTCTCTTTCCTGATACTTCCATATTCCTCATTTTCTTCCCGATGTAATAATCTTCTCTTCTTTCTATATGTCCAAGCCACTGCAATCTTCTCTCTTGCATTTTCTTTGGGATTTCTACAACTTTCACTCTGTCTCTGATTATTTCATTTCTTATTCGATCAAGCTTTGTTACTCCGCACATCCATCTCAACATCTTCATTTCCGTCACTTCCATCCTCTTTTCTTGATCTTTCTTTACTGCCCAAGTTTCACCAAAATACAATATTTATATTTATTTATTACACGGGACCAGCCCAAGATATACAAGCGACAATACGCCATATACAACAAATAAAAGTTTACAAGTAAATAGCTTTAATGCTTCCTCACCTGTCTGGCACGTTTGAACACATCTCGTACACAACGCTCACTCTCCCCGACATACTTCCGGAATAGCTCGGGTCCCTGGAACAGCAGGAATAAATAGGTCTTTGATTAAATGTAATTTAAAAAAAATCTCTTGATCAAAAGACTACAAGCTTCTACAGTGGCTGCTGTTTCATGGCTAGGAAATTGGAAAGGGTGTCATTAAAAAAAAAAAAAATGTTGACGTGATGAAACTTCACTGAAGGTATACATAAGATGATATTCTCATCTCTTATTAATGTATTTAATAATATACAAATTTATAAATAATAGTAAAATAATAAATTTAAAATATACTGTCCATTATTAAACTTTTGGATTCTTAAATAACCCACAGGGGTACAAGAAGAGTGCACTGGTAGTCAAGTGGTTAACGCGCTAGTCTGGTAATCCAGGTAGCGTAGGGATCCGTTGGTTCGAATCCCACACAGTGCGTGAATTTTTCCTCATTAATTTGAGTTTGTGACCACATAATAATAAGACTCTGAGGGTTAGGTGGTAGAAAATGCTTTGAGCATTAACCTCGCCTGGTGGTTACCTTCCACTAAAGAGTATTATTAAGAATAAAGCATTGCAGAATGTTGCACAACGATGCAAGACCGAAATGTTGCCCTCAGTGGGATCCCAGTGTTACCTTGACAGAAATGAAGTTGAGTTTGCTCTCGGTGGCCAGAGCCTTGGCTATCATGGTCTTGGAGCAGCCGGGAGGCCCGAACATGAGTATTCCACGCGGGGGCTTGATGCCCAGCCGCGCGAAAGCCTCGGGGTGCTTCAGAGGCCACTCCACACACTGGCGGAGCTTCAGCTTCACTTCCGCTTGGCCTCCGATGTCCGCCCATCTTACCTGCAGGAAAATGAAGGTTAATAATAATAACCCACAGGCATTGTGAGATATTCCGGAAATAATAATAACCACAGACATTGTGAGATATTCCGGAAATAATAATAACCACAGACATTGTGAGATATTCCGGAAATAATAATAACCATAGACGTTGTGAGATATTCCGGAAATAATAATAATAATAATATCGTCTTATTTATACTGCCCGATTAGGACTATTACAGTCCCATTATTCCAGCAGTAAGCCCAAGACATATTATTATGTGGTAAAAATCCCAAATGGGAGGATAACTTGTCATGCCCCGGCTGGGTTTCGAAACCGCTGGGACATATCGGATATAATAATAATAATATCGCATTCTTTATACGGTCCAATTAAGACTAAGGAGTCCCATTATTACAGCAGTAAGCCCAAGACGTTGACTGAGGGTGTGGAATTTTTACAATTTTTTTTTTGATACAAAAAAATACTGAAACATTTAATTTAATGGTGAAAACAAACCCAACTTTCCCGATAGTAAAAAAAATCCCCCGAACCCTGATAGTAAAAAAAAGTCCCCCTGTGGCTTCCTGCTTGTCAATGGATACCAGCAGGGTGTCTACTGGTCAGGGAAAACCTGGAATTGTCAGGGAATTTTTCGAGACCAAAAAAGTCAGGGAATTTTGTGAAAAAACACCATAAGTCAGGGAATTTTGTGAAAAAACACCAAAAGTCAGGGAATTTTTTTCAAGATCCAATTTTGCCAAGAAAATGATAAATAAAAAAAATTCGCCTGCGGCGCCACTGTAATCCAGACAGTGTGATAATGCTTCTTTGGTAAGAAACACAAAACACTGATAACCACTTTTTGATAAGATTAACAAAATTTTAGCAGGTTTTTTTTTTCAGGGTTTTCCCTGAAAGTTCTTCAATTTCTTCAAACATTCTTGGTAAGAACTACCGTTAGCAAACTTTTATCAATTTTACGAGAAAAGAATTGGTGATTTCTGAGCAATAGGGTAAGGAAAGTAGTCTTGTGGTGATCACACTAGATTTTTTATTTGAAAAAAAGCAAGGAGCCACACACATTTTCTAAAAATATGACATGTCTAATTTGCATATTTACTATTATTTAAATATGCATTTCCTTTTGTGTACTAATAATCAATCAGTACATGAGTAAGCAATTTGTACATAATATCCACCTATTCGACATCCTGCTGATGTCTATTTCCCACTACTAAATGTTGATATCGTTGAACATACCTTCGGTTGGGTGGCGGTGGGCTTGCAAAAAAAAAAAAAAAAAAAAATAGAAGGCAGATTGAGGTCTTATATAATATACATAATTACATATATTGTCTCCTTAAAAAAGTAGACTGGAGAAACTGGAAAAATGGTCTGGAAAACCTGGAAAAGTCAGGGAATTTTACTTTGTCCATTTAGTAGACACCCTGCAGGAGTGTAATTATAGTATTTCTGTACAATTCTCTATTCATTGCCATTACATTATCATAACTCTCTACTCCCAACCACTCCCTCAGATCAGCCATGCACATTCTTCTCGGCCTTTTTCCTCTATATTTTCTTCGAATAGGTCCAATAAAAGTTTTCCGCTTGATCCTCGAATGACGTGCTCCGCAAATTTTAACTTCCTCTCTCTTATGATGTTATAGATAGATACACAATAAAAAATTGTAAATACTTGCATCTAATACTTACATTGGGAACTTCCACCAGAACTTGTCTCATGGCACTGGGCTTGACAGTGTCCAGTGCCAGAGTCACGTGATCATAGCTCAGCTCTGTAGTTCTCTTTTTCGCCGGTAGACTGTCGCTCGCGGCACTGTTAACTTCCATAGTTCCATCTTTCACCGCCAGTTTTATACTTCCACTATTTAGCACCACGTCAGTTCTCTCTTTCGCCGCTAGAAGCGCTGATGTCGCAGCGCTACTCACTAGCGCCGCCAAGTCTGCGCCCACAAAGCCATGAGTCACGAAGGCGATGCTCTCTATTTCCGTCTCGGTCAGCGAGTGCGGGATCCTGGCTAGGAGACACTTGAGAATTGCGTGCCGGTCACTCCGTGACGGCACGGGCAGTTCGATTTCCTGGTCCAGTCTGAAACGAGACCGAAAGAAATAGGTGTTCACACGGCTAAGATTTATTCCAATTAATACATTGTGTGCCAACCCAAAAAATGGTTATTATCCCCTGGTGCCACAATACAAAGAATCATCTCTCAATATTAGAGACAATCATGATAGATGAAAACCAAACATACCTGCATTATCCTCAGAGGCCACCCTTCAAACTCTCCGTATAAAATGCATTGTAGCGTGGCTCAATATTGAGAGACTATACTGTAAAGTAAAATATAATGTTGCTCAATATGAGAGACGCGGCCTCTCAGAATACTATGCTGTCTCTCATTATGAGTAGATTGAGCAGTGAGGCACACTATGTGTTAATACCTGTACCGGTAGCTCAGAGGTCAAAGCGTCGCGTCTGTTTGTTCTTCCGGCTGGGATTGAACCCAAGCTGGAACACAGCAAGTTATCCTCTCATTTTCATCACATAATAATATGTCCTGAGCTTACTAATGTAATAACGGGACTTACTGAATAATAATAATAATAAAAAGAATACAGAAAAAGCTCACCTGCCCGGGATCGAAGCAAGACCTCCACACTGTCCAAGCTACTGACCACGGCTAAAAGAACAACGCAAGCCTGCATCTCATGTAGACGGTCCATCTGGGAAACTAAACAGGAGAGCACTCGTCGTTCCTGGTCTGACCTTGAATGATTTCGTAAAAAAAAGGAATTACAATATCTACATCAACATAAAAAAGAACCTACATGGGGCGGGAATGTTCATATATGAAAGTTTATAAAAATTGAATAAAAATAAAATTTTCTACTACAAAAAAAAAAAAAAAAAAAAAAAAAAAAAAAAAAACCTACACTACTCTAAAGAACATCATGAACGAACATAAATAAATAAAATAAAATAACTTCAAAAGAAAAATACACAAAAAAAATTACAGTAGGCTCCGTGAAATATTGTTGATTTCGTAAAAAAAAGGAATTACAATATCTACATCAACTTAAAAAAGAACCTAAACTACTCTAAAGAACATCATGAACGAACTTAAATAAATAAAATAAAATAACTTCATTTAAATAAAAACACACAACTAAATTAGCAAATACAATAATATATTGAAAAAATTACAATGACCTCCTAATCAAAATAATAGATAATTTCACAAAAATCGTCTAAGTCTAAATAACCATGTTACTTCTCATAAAAACCTAATCAACCTAATAAAAATAAAATAAAAAATATGCCTGATATTTCCCATATTCTTTTGTTATTTTAAGGTGTGGGAGGGGATGTCTGTACATAAATTGAGCATGCAAGTGTGAAAGGGAACGATGAGGAAAAAAGGTTGAAAACCGCTGGTCTAGCTTATTCGAGACGGATTTTTATTATTTAAATCTATTCTTGTGACATACCTACTTGTTTCAAATAATTCAAAATAAATTATAATAATTAATAATATAGTCAAATTTACGACGAATACAATACTTTTCTTATTATAGGATAAAGAAAGTAAAAAAAAATCATTCAGACCTCCAGCCACCACATCAAGATGATGTTAATGATTGTATGGATCTCTCGTACAGGGTACCTGTTCTTGGCGGAGCAAAGCACGTCCAGATTATCCAACAGAAGCAAGGCGGGTGCGTTGTCCAAAGCCAAGTCAAAAGAGGCTTTCAGTCTGGACTCGGCTTCACCGTAGTATTTGCTGAACAGCTCTGCGACCTTACGGCAAACAAAATAAATGTGTGTTCTCTGTGTTATTAAATCACAATTTTAGTGTGTACCTACCGCAGAATTATTTTCTTACATCCTTAATTGTGTATCATTTACCCATAATGTCACCACTGTTCGCTACATCAAAGCAGTTACTCATTTGAGCTCACGAGGTATGACTGGACCTTGAACATTCAAATTACAGAGCCGAAAAATTCCGACTCCACTGGGATTCGAACCCAGGTCATCATGCGCGCTAGCCTAGTGCGCTACACCATTTGACCAGTGTAGCGCAAATTATTACTAAAAATAGTAATTTTGCTTTTTACTTTCTTTATCGTATAAAAAAAGAATGTGATGTAAACATTACTCAACAGGACATTGTCATTATTTTATTTGTAATACAAGATTCAGATTTAAATTTTCCCTTTGATTATTGTACGTTACTAACGTTCGTCCCGGTAGTTCAGTGGTCAAGGTGTCGCGTGTGTCTGTCCAGAGGTCGGGGGTTCGAAACCCAGCCAATGCATGACGAGTTATCTGTCCGTTTGTGATTTTGACCACTTAGGCCCGTATTTTTGAACGTCCCTAAAACTACTTTAGGGACAACCGTCGGGATTTTGAAATTTTTTGGCCAATTAAGTATATAAATTGTGACTTATGAATCTCTCGATTCCACTGAGATCATATAATATAGAGGGAACCTTACCTATCTCGAGTTGAACAAATTTATGCGTCCAACTTTGAACAGCTGATGGTCCCTCTTTCAACAAATCCCGGCTTCTGATTGGTTCAATTTATTTGAATTTTTTGTTTACTTCATGTAAAGGCGGACATCTAAACATCTTTAATTTTCACATCAGATACCAACTCTTATATTACTACATGTAATAAGTAGAAAATAAGGAAAGTAAAAGAGGAAGAAAGACAGAAATTACTAATATGTAAGTATGAAAATAGTAAAAATATTATTTCAGAAGAATTAGGTAGTTTAGGTACCCACTCTTTCGCGAAAGAAAAATTACTACAAGTCCGGCATTGATTTTGAAATCAGCTGATAGTCCCTTTTGAACGCAAATCTTGATACATCGGGTTCCCTCTATGTTATATAACCTCAGTGCTCGATGCCGTTTCCGCACAGGCGCAATATTGGGCCCCATTCAAAAGAAGGAAATGCTTTTTCTTCCGAAATCCAAAGGAGTTGCTTCGATCTACAATAAAAAAGTTTTGAGTACAATAAAGAGTTTTTTCTTTTATCAAATATCAAAAGCTTTTGTTTCTATGGAAGTAAAAGGTATATGTACATCACAAAGCTAAAAATAAAGCTTGCAAACATTTTCTTTCCTCACGAGCAATTACAATTTTTCTGTGAATATGGCCCATTTCACACAGAGGGTATTTTCACCTCTGTGTGAAAATCATCTGTGTTATTGTTTACATTTTCTAATTTTTTCAAAAATAATTTTTGTCTGGTGATTCTTCTTGTTTAATAGTTTTAAATTTCTTTATCCTTTTTATGAATTTAAACAAGTTTTTTCCGAGATGGAAGCCAAATTGAAAATAATTATTACTATTCCGATCTCAGCCTTCTCAGCGAAAGAAGTACCTACAATTTATATCTCACAGGCACGTTGAATCTTGAAATCAGTGTCGATGGCACGTTGAATTCACCAGTTTTCGTTCTGTCGATTATGATAAGCAACGTCCAGCGAATTCAGGACTCGGATGGGTGACCATTTAAATTTTGGACAATCTTGATGCTAGCTATTCCCGGTCCAACTCAAACTGTGCTATCTATTGTTCAATAATTGAATTAATTTATTAATAAAGAAAAATGTTAATTCATTGTTTTATCACTATCCAATGTTCTCTTTTCAATGTTCTGCATTTTACTTATTTTCTACACAGGTATCTACCAAATGTACTCATTATTCATGATTTCCCAAGCCCTTCAAAGACTTTTTATGCTCGACGGTGTCAGGAGTCACAGTGTCCGAGTGGTCTAGCGCACCAGACTTACATTGAAGTGAGCTGAGTTTGAATTCCGGAGGAATTAGACTTTTTTATATGTGTATTTTGGATGTTACGTGGTTCACTAATATCTGGTGTGGAAAAATGAGTATTGGTAGAGACGACCACTTGTGACATACGAGAATAAAAAATGAATATGTTACTTGAAATTTCGTCAACCTACCGACATACGTTGTGATATAAAATCACAAATAAACCAGATAGAGCCAGCGTTGATGGCGCTGTGAACGCACCGGTTCTCGTGGGACCACCAAAGTTAAGCAACGTCCAGGTGAAGACTTCGTGATGCTGGCATTTCGACCCAACCCAGGCTGGCTGAAGTTAATGTGGGTAGAAGGTTTGTGAGTTTCCTACGACCGCAGGGTAAAACCCCCGTCGTAATATGAAAAAAAAACGAGATAGGTAAATGCTACCTTTGTCCTAAAATGAGGAGGGTACAGTAAAAATATTTTTTTTTTGCATATATATACTTGATTAAAAGATACATATAATATTTTTTATTAATATTTAGAATATAATGACCAATATTTAACTTTCAATAAATACAACATGCCTATTGTAAATTAGTTTGTCCAAACTACTTGTTAGCAAACTTTTTTCTTAATCAGATGTCTTCAGGTCTTTCAGCCTCTATTAGGCCATTCAAAATTAAGGATATCTCTTGAAAGATGTTCGTCTTCCCAAAGAAAATACGTGGATATACGTAGGTATATAAAAAAGCTTTTCTTTCTTTCTTTCTTGGCGGTGCAAAATTAGCGTTTTGTTTGTTTCTCGAATATTGCCAGCATAATTATAAGGGATTATCACAAATTTGTTAAAAAGGTTATCTATTTGCTAAATAAATAAAATACAATAATAGTTAGGAAGTAAAATCACTTCCAAGAAATATTATAATGTGTCTTCACGAATTTCAAAAATACCGATGAGAAATCACCGGCAGTTGTAAAGTGACCAATTTCCGACACTTCAAAATTTCAACAAATTTCATTCACTTTTAGGGTCAGCTGATTGGAAATGCAAAGAAACGTGTTGTTTATTTATATTTATATCTACATCTTTCTGGCTGAAATGGTTTCTGCTCATGCGCTGAGCTGCGCTCAAGATTTGTGAGAAGCGTTCAAAACTTAAGTTCAAAATAAATTCTGTCTCTGTGGCTGATATGATTCACTGCGCACGCGTATCCGGACCACTCACACTAAATTTGTTTTAGGGTCGTTCAAAAATACGGGCCTTAATAATACGTCTTGCGCTTCACAGTAGAAATTATTTGTCTATAATAAAAAATAATTCCGTGTGCGTGAGATAGGCACAGATTCCTATATTACGGTGTTGAGAGGATTATAAGACTCAGATCCAATATCTAGGCTCCTTTCATGTCCATTATTAGATTCAACATTAGAAGAAAAAAAAAAAATCTCAGACAATATTCCCTTGGTAGTGTGCCAAGAACTGATCCCACATTCCCTCTTATAATGGCAATGGAAAGTTCCTGCTTGTCTATCCCTTAGGGCCAAATTATAAAACAGGATTTGATTAATTTAAAGTGGACACTATTCCTTAACTCAGGCTATAGTGCGCTGTGATTGGTTTGAAATAACAACCTCAGTAGCTGGATCGATAAGGCGGCGGATTTGTGACTTGGAGGTCCGGTTTCAGGGTATATTGAGTAGTTGTGATATCACCAAAGTGATTAACACAAATATGATAACTTTCCTTTTCCTTGATTGGTTGAAGGTTTTTAAAGATTTTCAGTATACACTTACTGGTATCTCGAGCGTGTACACATTCATGTGAGTAGCCAGGGCGTGGATGAGTGAGGTCTTGCCCGTCCCATTCACCCCATGGATAAGTAGACCATTGCACTTCCTCATCCCTGAAACATGGCCATACGATGAGCGCACGATTAGCGTAGTGGTAAGACGCTCGCCATGCGGAAGGTCCCGGGTTCGACCCTCAGGACCAGCCAAAAATTGTATTCAAAATTTGGTTACAATTGTTTGTAAGGGATACCTTCCGGTGCGCCCGTGTTGATCCAGCACCTGAATGAGTAGCATTGTGTCACTTCTCGTCTATCAGAGGGTAGGTTTACTACGAGATGGACAAGCTACAACACAGACGAAAAGCGCCTACAGTAACTCCTGTTTCATGACTATGAAAAAAAGGCTTTGAAACACTCATCTTTAAAATAAAAAAAGCAGAGATGACATGTTGAATTAATTTCAAATTCTACACATAAAACTTTATTTAATTAGTCTTAAAAGTAATATTTACCTTCAATCGAAGGACTAACTTCAAGAGACAGGTTTAGGATATTGACGATGTTTTCTACTATCTGATCCAAGCCTCCCAGATCTTCCAGTCTGTATTTGACACCATCACTCGCCTTGCTATCATTGTTCCTACTCTTGTAATTGGTAATGACAAACTTTGTACTGCTCACAATCTTGTAGAAGAGTAGTTCATGTGAAAATGTATTGTCACTTAAGCTAAGGGAGCGTAGATTGTCATCTATTGAATCCACTGTGGTATTTCCACCACTGTCAACAGTTTTCTGGGGAGTTTGTCTGAAAATCATTGAATCAATTGTTTCTCTTAGTGTCTTATAAACTAGATCTCGTTTCAAAATTATTCTTTCAACATTTCCCAAATTTTCAAGACTTGTTGTTCTGGCCACTGTTACATTTCAGAATATTATTTGAAGATGTTGATTTATAGATCGTGCTCGGTACAGTAGAACTATTGAGCATGGATAATACTTATATTACCTGATATGCCAAAAACAAATTCTGCCACTACAACAACAAAAATGATTACTATATAATATGACATAATTCAATAGCTGTATTATATTATATACCATACAATACAAAGACAATAAGATTCTAAGGCTGCCGCGGCAGTTTCCTACTGAACTCAACATTTTGTTTCAAAACGTTTTATGCACTGCTTTTCTTTTAGAATCAAATGAGATCGAATTTCACTGACTGCAACATTGCTTTGCAAAACTTTACATTCAAAATTTACAACAAAATGTTGCAAAACGTTTCAAAATAAAATTTTGTCTACAGTGGGAAACCAGCTAGTTAAATGTTTAATGAGTGTGAGAAACAAAGTGTGAAATTAGAGTCAATATTGATTACCTTCACAAAAAAGGAAACTTACTTATTGGTTTCTGGACAAGGTAGCACCTTCTGAATGGTAAAACATAGGTCCATGCCATAGAACCCAACAGTAACAGTCTGCCCCACATGCACAAGGCTGGATCTCATTTGGGATGCCACAGCCGTTGCCAAGCTGTCTGGCTCGTATTGTGCAATGTTGCTGGCACAGTGGAGACACACAGAGGAGAGGGGTTGTGGTAAGCTACTTAGGTGGGAAACCCTAAGGGGATCCCCAGGATTTAGCTTCAGATCTCGATGTAGAACTATGAGGAAAATGAATAGACAAATAAGTACAAATGTCAGATCTTTGTGACTGTTAGTGTGGGATGTAGTGTATACTGTAGAGCTGTAGACCAACATAGGAATGAGATCAAATGAAGAAGAAAAAAAATACCATGTAAATTTTTATATCTCAAATGTGATATTTCCATTTATGTAAAATGGTCATGAAATAAATAAATAAAAAATCCATGTTATTTGAATGTACTCATTTATTTATTTTTAACCCAGTAAAGCTACAACTAAAAATTGTGGAAACTGATCTAAAATAAGCACTTTGGAAATAATAAGGAAAGTTGTGTGATGTTCACACCAGTTTTCTAATGTTTATTATAGCTCCTATTTTTGGACTTTCACTTTTTTTTCATTTAAATGAACCAGTTTTATATTTGCCATTTTGTGAAAACACTAGTAAACAAAGTCACATAGTTTTAAGAGAGGTAAATAAATAATTATAAGTGATCAAATGCTTTATCTTATACAGGATTCATTCCAAGTTTATACCTGACTTTTCTTTCTTTTATGAAGAAAAGAGAAAATGTGAAAAACAAGATTTGATTAATAAGCAAAAGAACAAGGACATTGTTCTGTTCAGCAGTCTGTACAGTTTTTTTTTTTTTTTTTTTTACCGTTCTTGGACACCTGTACAGACAGTAGAGATTTAGAGGTTGTAGGCCACACAGTTTTGCAAACATGTCTCTTGTGTTTAAAATCTGTCAAATGCACAGGCTCTCCAATTTGAAATTTACACAGTTGAATTGCAGGAAGTGACAGGAGAACCAACTGGTCTATATTGAGATTTTGGTTATCTGTGGACAAATAAATCATATTTAATTTTTATCAGTAATTACAATAATGGTAGATAGACATGCCCATACTCCTATAACATTATAACTATGCGGTCACACTGGTAAAACATTTCAAGAGGTAATATATTTTCAATTCTATAATTTACTTATTTTTAATTATATGGTATTTCAATCAGTATTACAAGAGCATTCATTTTCATATATAAAGGAACAGACTAGCCAAACCTAACATTTATACACTTTATTTTTAATACAAAAACATCATCAATAACATTAACACATTGCGTGCAACTCCAGCATTGCACAGTGACCACTTCCCAAAACACAGTGTGCAACTCTGATGGTGCATGCTACTGTGTTATTTTCAAATATCAGAAAGTGCAGTCTCTGATGAACATTTTGGTACTGTGGCCCTGAATATCTTGAAAAATAAAGTGTTTCTCTTATACCAAACATCTCTTATACCAAAGTCTGGGGGGTAATCTCATATATTTATATCACATGCTATGTGTTAATATCATAGGTATTGATGTTGATGATTTAAAGTATTTAAAAAATATATGGGTACAATATATACCTAGTTAAAAAAAGGAAAATTGGTTTTATTTATGTTTTACATCATTACATACGCATAACATATTTGGATTTTTTATCTATTTCTTTTTTTTTTCTTGTTCTTATGGCGGTATACATTCTACACTAAGGGTCATAAAGCTGTGACCCATGTATTGTACGTCATTTAATAGATAGGTACAATAATTTTGTAATCAGGGTCAAAGTAAATGTTTTAAGCATTATCTGACACATAACACCAACTAGCCTACTAAAGTTGGCTAGATACTCATGTTTCAAAATGTTGGGATGATTGTTGAGGTTCTATTAAACAATGAATAGCATCCTCCATATGCATATTGATCATTTGGGCACTACTGAAGTCCTGTTCATGTACTTACCGACACCTTCTGATAGCTGAGCCAAGCTGTACAAACTATTTTCCTTTACAAATGAAGACTTCATTTGCATCACAGCTTCACAGGAGTGCAACCCAGTGTCCTTCTGGTTTAGATATACTAAACATTTTCTACACTGATACCATAGAGCTACTTTAGGAGAGTTAACAGCAATGAGGGGAGATGGTTTCCTGGATTTTGGAGTAGACATGACTAGTTTGAACCACAGCTCCTGGTGAAATTGACAAACTGATTCAAGTATGAATAGTAAAATGTTTAATGTATAATATTTTTAAATTAAAACAGTGTTCCCATCTTTGATTTCCAACTCTACATACTTTATCATTTAAAACACTTCTTGACTTCTCAAAGATTTAAAATTTTAAACTTTTGATAAGGGTAAAAATTTGAAAATTTCTAACCTAACATTTGACATGAGCTATTTGAAAATTTCAAATATACAGTGTTGCAGTATGTCAGTAATATAGAGCACACCTCTGGATTTTTTAGGGTTTTCCTCATAAGAAGAAAAACCCTATTATAGGCCTTTTCCGTATATTTAATTTCTGTCACACGTCGGTTAACGTTACACTTAAACCGTTCAACCTGAGTTTACAGGCCACGCGGCGTTGGCGCCGCGAAAAAAATTCTAACTGGTTAATTCTTGTGCCGAAAAAATTATTTTTTTTAAAAATGTTATTCGGAATGTCAAATAGGGAGGCAGGTTTTTCATAAGAGGCACGTAAGTTTTGAATAAGTTATAATAACACAAATTTTTACTACCCATAAAATTGTGATCACGCATTAAAAAATTCCTCAAAAAAAGAATTAGGCCTGGATCCCGCCCTGACACAAACATTTTGTCTCGCAACGTTGCGAATTGTTTCACAACGGTTCATGTTCCGCTTTTCCAGAATCAATATGGGATGAATTGCCACTAATGCCACTGACTAAAACATTGCTTCGCAACGCTTAATTGAAAAAGAATGTTGCGAAATAATTCGAAACAAATAATTTGCACTCTGTGGGGTCTTGGCTTAGTGCTTAAACCCTTGGCACTAGAAGTGTTATTCCAAACCAGTAATAGCCAGCGTCGATGGCATGTTGAATACACCGGTTCCCTTCAGAACACCGAAGTTAAGCGACATCCAGCGAGGTTAAGACTTGGATGGGTGACCATTCAAATTCTAATTCTCGTGACGCTGGCTTTTCCCGGCCCCACTCAGGCTGGGTGAGGTCAATGTGAGTAGCAGGTTTGTGAGTTTCCTGCGAATGGAGGGTAAAACCCCCGTCGTGATATGACCATGGCAGTTGAAAGCGACGTTAAACCCCACTAAAAAAAAAAAAAAAAAAAAAAAAAAAACCAGTAATAAGCTACCAAGGAGCACCGAGGTTCAGTGTTGAGAACCACTGTTTAAGGGTAAGGACTTCGCGGATAAACAACTTTTTAAAAGTTGAAATCAGCTGTTATAAAGCCTGGATTTTTTGTACTCGTTGGTAACATTTTCTTCTCGTGTTTCAAAATCCAGCAATCCTATTGGTCGAAAACTTGAAAATTAAAATGGTCGTCAAAACAAATCTCCTTTTGCTTCAAATTAATGTTTGTGCTAGCTATTTTTGAAGATTTTCATTTATTTCGGTAGAAAATTGGTGTTTTAGGAGCGAAATTTTTCCCTTATATTTTCACTAGATATTTTCACCTAAATCTAAACTTTATAATTGACTTTCAAGTATGAGTGACTCCCATTGGACATGAGTTTTCCATAATGACGAAAGTGATTTTGTGACGTGAAATCGTTTAGCTTCATAGGTAGTAAAGTTACTAGGAGAAATTTATCAAATGTTCAGAATGAGCTATATAGATTCAGACTTGCTCTTCTTGAAATTGAAAATAGCTACCGAACATCATGAATTTGAGGTATCCACGTCTCCGGATGACTGCAGCATCCTAACTCTTTAACCATAGTTGAACCAGAGTTGTTTACATCAAGACACTGCCATGGCTTTCAACCTCAGTGAATCTGAATATCCATTCATGTTGCGACCTCCACAGTATCATCATGCTGAAAAGGCGAATTCTACCGTTTCAGTTGCTTCATCAACAGGTCAGTCTGCCTTGGGTAGTATCTACCTACCAACCATGTCTGGCAGTGCAAGGTCACCTCTCATTGTGCTAAATTATTCAAAAGAATACATGTAAACTCAGTAGGGCTAGAATAAGATTTCATATAAACATCCTGGTATATCTAGATTTGTAGACTAAAAACTATAATGTGCAATGCTCTTCAAGATCTGGTTTGAATGAGGCTCTGATAAAGCACCAAACCCAATATAAGTAAAAACTCGTTTACAAACTACTATGGTGTACTTTTATTTATCACATTCAAAGGGTGGAACTTATTAATATAATTTAAAAGGTTGTGAATTTATATTTGAGAAAAATTATGACTATCTGAACATTACAGCATATATATTTTAAAACAGGGAATTCCCATGTTGACTCCAAAAATGCATACATATTACCAGGGGCAGCCGGTGCTAAGAAGCTGCAGAACTGCAGCACCACCAGACAAAAGAGAATAGGAGAGGATTTTCTCAAGTCCTAGCTTGTGCACAATGTGAAGTATCACACATTTATAGAATAATTAATGCATTATTATTATGGTTGGCATAGTAAACAAATTCAAACTCTCTAGATACTGAAAGAGCAACTCTATAAATCCCATTTTAGTCTGGTTTAGGTGGCAGCATCCCCAAAACATTTTCCCACCAGCCGCACCGCCTGCACCTGCTCAGTACCTTGTATCTTTTTTTTTTTTTTTTTTTTTAAGTGGGGTTTAACGTTGCTTTCAACTGCCATGGTCATATCACGACGGGGGTTTTACCCTCCATTCGCAGGAAACTCACAAACCTGCTACTCACATTGACCTCACCCAGCCTGAGTGGGGCCGGGAAACTTGTATCTTTAATCACATACAAATTATTAGATGATGAAAAAATATGAGTCATCAACAAAACATTAATGAAGCCAACATTATTATAAAATAATTACCAAACATGATATTGAACTAACCGATGTACCCTCTTCTCTTACAGCCAGCAACAAAAGGACGGTTAAAATATATTTGGAAGCACGAAAGGAATCTTTCAGATTTACCCAAGGAAATAAGTCAACAGATTTAGTGGCAGTTAATATCTCAAGTAGAGAGTTTCAGGAGAAGTATCCTTGGTTCAACCTCTTTATCATGCAGAAAAACATGGTTATGTGTGAGGGTAAAATGAAAGCATTGACTTTCCTGATGACCAATATACCCGAGTGAGTACTTAAAGCAGAGTTTGATTATAAACATAAAATTTAAACATTTTAAAATTACGAGATGCTTTATTAAACTATTAGAATAATGGGACTTCTTGTATCAAGCCAACAGTCTTAATAAAAGCACTACTATTCTATATTAAAAGAATCAGAGGTTAATCCAGTCCTGCTCTGGTAATCCAATTAGTACATTCACAACTGGAATGAGTAAAATTGCCTGGTACAGACCTTTTTGTAATACTTATTAACACTTGGACAACCGGGTGTACCAACAGTGGTACATGTGTGTCTGTACGGAATGGACCGGGTGTACCACTGGTGGTACATGCAACATGCATGTACTAAGCCTGTGAATAGCCTAAACATTGCCGGTCCCACGGGAGAACTTACTAAAAACATGCCGGTTGTCTATGTGTTAAGGTATCTCAATGAACTGGTATACTACTAAAACAGGTTTGTGTCCCTATTAACCTAGTTATTGAGGTAAAAGGGAAATGATAATAATTTTATGCAAAACAAAATTTTCTATACATTATAGGTAAAGAAAGTAAAAATGAATTTCACAAAATTTACACACATAGTTTTAATGTGTGACCAATCACAGATCAATCCCAATGTAGAGATAGCATGTGCCCACATTTCCAGAAATTGTCTAGTAGTCAGAATATCATGTACAGAGGCCCTTTTCACAAAAATTTCAGCATGAGAGTTAAATTAAAAAAAAAAAATCAATGTCACTATTACCTAAGTACCACAGAGGTACCAGAATTCCAATTAAAGTGGATTTGGCACCATAGTTCAGGACCAACACTTAAGTTCTATCTATCAGAATTTCAGCAAGTTTCACTATAGTAGGATTTGGCAGATTGGGTATCATTTAATAAAAAAAATTCTCTTAAATTGAGTAAAGGACAGGTTGGTATTGATGTCAAAACATTTAAAACTGTATAACACATTTACAATTATTATTCACCACACTTTACATAGCAGCAATGATGCCTAGCAAAAAATTATTGTTTGTACTCTATGCATTCAGATTCTTTTTTACTTAATTAATATAAAATTTTAGGAGTACGTTTCAAAGCTACCAGGGAAGCTTTTTAAAATATTTAAAGTTTCTCATATTTTTTGTGGGTGGCTTTACACTTCAGCATTTTTTTTTTTTTTTTTTTTTTACTCTGGCATACAGAAGGCTAAAAATTGATGAGAATCGACTACACTTAAAATTCACTATGCTACCTGAAAATATTATGGCCATGACTCAGTTAATTTTAAATTTATTCCTATTACAAAGTTAGGGCAAATAGCAAGTCCTTTTGTATTTTCTTTCAGAAAGGTTTCAGTAAATATAGTACAAGTAGATTTTCTCTCTACTAGGCTGGGATTTCAACCTGGTTCAAAGCAAGTAGCACACTGCATGCTGAGTGTGTTACTCAATTGATCATGTTTTAATCTATATTATTATATGTTTGTTTTATTTCAGCTTTATGGGTGACAATCAGACCCCAGACGTAGCTCAATTACTACGAGATATCTTGATTTTTTTGCGAATGCAGAAGTTTATCATTGTTGTAAGTGTCCTTTTTAATAATTTCATCTCATGTATCTACAAAACTAACTGGATAGTAACCATTTCAAAACAACTTTCTAGTATCAGCGTGTAATATAAGATACAGTTATTTTATATTCATGTGTAATTTGATGATTTTTGGTACATCTAATACTTAGTTTCAAGATTTAAAATAACCAAATACTTAAGTTCAGCATTGACACAACCTTTCATTACTAAAATTCAAAATCATTTACAATAAATATTCATGCAACATTTAGGTCTGGCAAAGTAACATCAGAAGCTTGATCTTAGGAAATGTACTTGGTTATCATATTTGCTTTAATCACTTTTGTGATATCACAATTACTCAAGGTTTTAAGAACCCTGGACTTGACTTTGAGGTTACAAGTCTGCTGCCGTATTGTCAAGCTACTGAGGTTGGTTAGGTAATGGAATATTATTAAACCAGCAAGGAATCAGATAGGACTGCTGATTAATAATAGTACACGTAGTCCTATTTGTACAGTAATTTTCTTCTCTTTCCTCAACAGAACTATGTTGATTCAAAGCCAGACTTGGTTCACTACAATGGTTGTTTGACAGAAATGTTGGCAACATACTACCGCATGAACATTATGATGATGCAAGACATAGATTTAACTAATTCAAAAAACCAGTAAGTATGATATTTTAACCTTTAACACTTTCCGTGCCGGAGACTCATTTTGAAATTATTGCCCAGTGCCGTAGCGATATTTGGCCGGTGTTACCATTTGGTAACACTATTCCATGTAAGGTGTTACCAAAAGGTAACACTGGGGTCGAGAAGTAGATGTCTTCAGTGTTACCAAACGGTAAGACCATTTTTCTGAACAGGTGTTACCAAACCGTAACACCGGCATGGAAAGTGTTAACTCTATGTATATAATTATAATGTTTTTTCTATATGTTATTATGTCACAATTTTAGTGGGTAGTGCAGAATCATAGGACTTTACCACTTTAATATACAATATCTTGTACTATTTTTTTGCCTGTAATTCCACCAGTGTCTGTTTCACATCACTAGGTATGAGTGGACCCCGAACATCTAATTACAGAGCAGAAAAAATCATACTCCACTGGGGTAACTCACTCAGCCATGGTGACTACCTTTAACTCTATGTATTTTATTGTGACTTAAAAGTTTTGTAATTTCTCTTATCTGTGGGGAAAACAGGGATTTGGCCATAACTTTTGAACAAAGCCAAATGCCCCACTGCAAGTTGGGCTTATATGACAGTTCATCATGTGCTGAACCTACCCTTAAAATATTTGCATCTGTTCCTTGGACACCATGTATACCTACCATTAACTGGTGTCAACGTTTTTCTGAACAATCCTGTATGAAAAATTATGAAATTGGACTATTTTCTCTTAATCTAGAAAAATGAACAAATTGGACTACAGGTATTACTAATATCTAAGTCCAAATGTATCTTTATCTTTAGTCAAATAAAATATACTTTGAATTATTTCTAATGATAGGTGTTATCACTATATGAATACATGATACATTATAATAATTATGATAGAATAATAATAATTTATCTCTTTTCGTTTCAGTAAATTGTCCAAGCAGAGAGCTATGTCCTGGATGACCCATATTGCTTTCCATTGTGACTGTAAGTATTTCGTTGTTAAGTGTTAAAACATTTCCTACTGAAAATCTGAGAACACCTTCATCATTAACCAAACACAGTGAGGTTCTGTTTTAAATTGGGTATTAGACGATTTGTCAGTTGTTTGTCTGTCTGTTCCAAGATAACTCCTGACAGGATTCTTCAAAATTGTTGAAATTTGTATTCATGTTCATAGGTATCCCAGAATTTTAACCTATTGATTTTTCTAATTTTATTTAATAAAGCAATGCTTTATTAAACAAAATTTTGTTTCAGTATAGTTTTACTAAAGCGAGTTTGAGTAGTTCCAATATAGCAAAAGTGATTAACACAAATATATGATAACTAGTTCAGCATATTTTGCCATCGTGTGGCAAGCGATCTTGCCCAACTGGGGAGATCTAGAGTGGGGACAGGCTTTTCAAATATTGGTGATGATAACTAGGAACCATAAATACAACATTATTTAATCAGGATTTGAGTATAACAGATGAAAAGATGCTACTTTTTGGGTATAACAGATGCATTTATCAATCACATAAAAACAGGGTGATAAAGATCTTGATAGCGCTAATCAACTGATAAGCAATGTTGGCGTGTTTATCAATGACATTTTGATCAATACTTTTGTGTTGATAAATGCACCTAAATATCTTTCTGTACACTTCCAGTTTCATTGGATCGGATATGTGAAGCTATACTCAAAACCAAAGGAATTGTCAAGGCTCGACCAGAAATTCTCGGAGAACTTATAATTGGGTAAGTTATGAGTAATAGAAGAGTTAATTAAGCTTTTTCCATTACACGTACCAGAGCTCATTCCATTAAATGACAGGCTTTTTCCAGTCTAAGTCAGTGATAGTTGTTGGTGTTGTTAATTGTGTAAGCTACAAAGGGATTTATGATGGTTTCCTGGGATTGGAGCCAATTTAGTTCTGTGACGTCTGCCGAGGTATCTTACCATTTTAGAGATTGTTTTGACACAACGTTCATCATGACCCACAGAATTTCACGGAAATTTCTAATATAGGACTGACAATCATGAGAACTTTTCTGTTATCTGTTTCAAGCCCCTACCCAATCCCTTCGCGTAATGAGACTCCCTATCTTGATCTGACAGTCGTTTGTTTTTTTTTTTTAATTTGGGTTTAACTGTTAACATCACTTTCAACAACATGGTCTATCAACATGGGGATTTTACCCACCATTTTTTGGCAATCTAATCTAATAGTCAAAAAATATAACCCTCTGAAAAGCCTAGGCTCGTCAAAGGTTTGTTCCTATGAATGACTTTGAACAGGGCAAAAGTATTGTTTGGTTGAATACCCAGCTACTCATATCAACCTCACCCAGCCTGAGTTGGGCTGTAAAATCAGCATATCATATTTTGTATAAAAAAAATCATCAATGTATAAATGATGACCAACCCATTTTGTATCCATGCTGGACGTTCCTTAACTTTATCAATTCTTGTGGATCATCTGTTATTCTCATGATATTAACACTTGCATAATTTCACTTGTTTCTTTTTTTACATTATTAAAAAAAAAAAATTAAGTTGCTTGAACTAGCCAAAAATTGCAAAGAAAACTAAAAGCATTTTCTTCAGCTTGAAAAGGTAATTAAAAAAAAAAAATCATCTGAACAGAATGTCAGCGTTTGCAATTGGTTATACATACATGGAATTATGTCGTGTGATTAATAGTATAGTTTCTTTATATAAATTTATTCTCTTTCTTTTTTTTCTCGTTCTTAAAGGTATTGGCGGAGGGAGAGGAATTTTTGTTTTACTGTTCATTAGTGAGGATTAGCGAGGAGCTTTGTGTCTGTGAACAGGAATAGAGAACTTACAACTATTTACATTTAAAAGAACACAGGATTATTTTCATCATTGAAGAACACAGGAATCTTTTCATCTTTGAAGAACACAGAAATCTTTTCATCAATGAAGAACACAGGAATCTTTTCTTCAATGAAGAACACAGGAATCTTTTCATCAATGAAGAACACAGAAATCTTTTCAGCAATGAAGAACACAGGAATCTTTTCATCAATGAAGAACACAGGAATCTTTTCATCTATGTAGAACACAGGAATCTTTTCATCAATGAAGAAGACAGGAATCTTTTCATCAATGAAGAACACAGGAATCTTTTCATCAATGAAGAACACAGATATCTTTTCATCAATGAAGAACACATAAATCTTTTCATCAATGAAGAACACATAAATCTTTTCATCAATGAAGAACACAGGAATCTTTTCATCATTGAAGAACACAGAAATCTTTTCATCAATGAAGAACACAGGAATCTTTTTATCAATGAAGAACATACTAATCTTTTCATCAATAAAGAACATGGGAATCTTTTCATCAATGAAGAACACAGGAATCTTTTCATCAATGAAGAACATAGGAAATTTTTCATCAATGAGGAACACAGGAATCTTTTCATCAATGAAGAACACAGGAATCTTTTCATCAATGTAGAACACAGGAATCTTTTCATCAATGAAGAACACATAAATCTTTTCATCAATGAAGAACACATAAATCTTTTCATCAATGAAGAACACATAAATCTTTTCATCAATGAAGAACACAGGAATCTTTTCATCAATGAAGAACACAGGAATCTTTTCATCAATGAAGAACACAGGAATCTTTTTATCAATGAAGAACATAGGAATCTTTTCATCAATAAAGAACATGGGAATCTTTTCATCAATGAAGAACACAGGAATCTTTTCATCAATGAAGAACATAGGAATCTTTTCATCAATGAAGAACACAGGAATCTTTTCATCATTGAAGAACACGAGTCTGTTCGGAAGTCCTAATGAATGAAAAACACAGGAATCTTTCATCAATGAAGAACACAGGAATCTTTTATCAATGAAGAACAAAGGAATCTTTTCATCAATGAAGAACACAGGGATCTTTTCATCAATAAAGAACACAGAAATCTATTCATCAATGAAAAACACGAGTCTTTTTGGAAGTCACAGGAATCATTTATCAATGAAGAACACGGGAATCTTTTCATCAATGAAGAACACAGGAATGTTTTCATCAATGAAGAACTCAGGAATCTTTTCATTAAAGAAGAACACAGGAATCTTTTCATCAATGAAGAACACAGGAATCTTTTCCTCAATGAAGAACACAGGAATCTTTTCATAAATGAAGAACACAGGAATCTTTTCCTCAATGAAGAACACAGGAATGTTTTCATCAATGAAGAACTCAGGAATCTTTTCATTAAAGAAGAACACAGGAATCTTTTCATCAATGAAGAACACAGGAATCTTTTCCTCAATGAAGAACACAGGAATCTTTTCATAAATGAAGAACACAGGAATCTTTTCCTCAATGAAGAACACAGGAATGTTTTCATCAATGAAGAACTCAGGAATCTTTTCATTAAAGAAGAACACGGGAATCTTTTCATCAATGAAGAACACAGGAATGTTTTCATCAATGAAGAACTCAGGAATCTTTTCATTAAAGAAGAACACAGGAATCTTTTCATCAATGAAGAACACAGGAATCTTTTCCTCAATGAAGAACACAGGAATCTTTTCATAAATGAAGAACACAGGAATCTTTTCATCAATTAAGAACACAAAAATCTTTTCATCAATAAAAAAGAACACAGAAATCTTTTCATCAATGAAGAAGAACAGAGTCTTTTCATGAGGAGAATAATGAGTAACATGGAAGTCTTTACATCAATGAAGAACAAATCTATCCATTTACAAAGATGAAGGAACTTGACATCAATGAAGAATATAGAAATCTCGTTATCAATTATTGAAACAATATATAAAGATATGAAGATCATGAAAGTCTTTACATCAATGAAAAATTAAAATTTACATTAATCAATTTAGAAAATAAAGATTATAATGTCCTATTTCACAAAATATTGCAATTTTCACTACCTAAAAGAAAAAGAAATAATTTTCCAATCTTAAATATTTTCAACTTTTTAATCAACCATAAAGTTATCTTTGCCTTGTACATTTTCGTTTGTTTTGTTTTTGAACTTGATCATTTTAATGTTGTTACCATCATTTTATTCTTTATTCTGCACATAACAAACAACGTTAGAAACCTTGTATACATTAATTTTGACGGGTATTGGTAATGTGGCCTTCCGTAAAGTAGGCTTGTCAAGTTGGTAAACTTATGTTGGTCAAAGGAAAGTACAATTTACATTGCAAGTCTAGCTCCATAACCACAAAGACTTTTGTCACGGGTTATTCTTGTCAGTGGTAAAAGAGTGGGTACCGTGTCTCAGGAAGCAGATTTGCCGGTCACATGTAAGTTTTGTCTAGTTTTTAGATTTCATCTCATATTTTTATCTCATATCATAGTCTGGTAGCTCAGTGGTCTGGTAATCCAGAGGTCGCGGGTTCGAACCATAGCCGGGATATGACACGTTATCCTTTTTTATTTGACCACATCATAATACGTCTTGGTCTTAGGTCTGAGATAACTAGACTCAGTAGTCCTGAAAAGGCACAATATATAAGGTGATATTATTGTTATAGCATGAGTTACCATTTTGTGGTATATCATCAGTCTTCTGGAAATCGAACCCTTGCTCTAGTCTTGAGCATTCCTTTTTTTCAAGCAATTCCTTTTATTTATTACATAACATAGTATACAGAAAATGCTAAAATGGTAACCTTTCTCAAATTTATATATAAAGACAGGGAAACTTACTAATTACACACATTTTACAGCGTCTGTGATCTTGGCCATTCAATTTTTTATTTTTATTTTTTTTTGAAGATTTTCTGTCCAGACGTTATCTTATTTCATAAACCTTTAGTAGTCCCATTCTCTTTTTTTTTACATAACATCTCTAACATCTAGGTCAGTCAAAACCAGGGTTTTAGCCTCCATTTCCTGGATACCCGCAAAACTGCTACCATGCTCTTTGTGTTAACGGTTAAGTAAAGGCGCTCTGTTCCTCGTTCCAGAAAGCACTCTCACCCTCATTCTCCAAAATCTCACTTTCAACCGTCACACAACGCACTCTAATTGGTTAATTTTAACGAAATAACCAATCAGAGTGCGTTGTGTGACGGTTGAAAGGGGGATTATGGCAGAGAATGCCTAAGCCATTAACTTCGCCCCGGGTTACACGACATTTGTAAATTTAAATAATGTTTTCCTATATTTTATTTGTAAATATTTTGATTTTTTTTTCTTCTTGTTACTAATTTATTGTTGATTGTTTAGTATAAAAAATAAAGTATAAATAAATGTGCACTGGTAGTCAAGTGGTTCACGCGCTAGTCTCGTAATCCAGGTAGTATATAGATCCGTTGGTTCGAATCCCACCCAGTGCATGAATTTTTCTTCATTAATTTGAGTTTGTGACCACATAATAATAAGACTGAGGGTTAGGTGGTAGAAAATGCTTTGAGCATTAACCTCGCCTGGTGGTTACCTTCCACTAAAAGAGTATTATTATTATTAAGGTTATGAGATTGAGTGTGGTTCCTGGAATGAGGACATGGTCTTGCAGGATAAACAGAGTAGTGTGTTGTATTAATCTCACCCAGCCTGACACTAACGACGGTCATCTCTGGTTTCAGCTTGATCGAGTTATCCATCAAGCACACGCACCAGCAACTGCAATGGAAGGAGATGGACACTCTCACCTTTGTGCGTGTGGTGCTGGTGTTCAAGAGAGTCATCCGATGGTATCGCCACTACATCTCTGAGGTAGCCATTCAGTTTGAAATAAACTTTTTCATCATATATTTTTTTTATAAACATATAACAATTGACAAGCACAGAAACATAATTTAAATGAAATAAAATTATATAGATAAGAGAAGAGATTGCCAAAGGCAATAACCCCGCCCTTTAGTTAAGACATATTTTATGTATATATTTATTTATTTTTTCTTTATTTATTTCTTCTATTATATCGTATTTTAATTTGTAATTATTTGTGTTGTATATATGTCCTATTAATAAAGTGTAAATAAATAAATAAAATATTATATACATAGTATCCAACTAGACATTTGCTAATGGATTTTTTTTTAGTAAATGACTGCTTCCACGCCAGCCTCCGTGGCGTAACGGTTGTGACTACTGCCCGTAGTGCAGGGATCCCGAGTTCGATTCCCGGTTGGGGCAGACTTTTCGAAGAAAATTCTGTTCCCTCCAAACATGTGAGGCTGGCACTTCCGACCCTACTCAGGCGAGGTGAGGTTAATGTGGGTATCTGATACGATTAACAGAGAATGAAGGGTAACACCCCCGTCCTGATCGGGACGTTATAACCTAATCGAATCTTTCATTTCCCTTGTAAGGAACACAACAACCACAAATATGAACTCTTAAAACCTTTTTTTTTCTTCAAGTTATTTTTCATTTTTAAATTAAAAAAAAGAAACATGAAGCAAAACAACGGAACAGGAATAAATTCTAAAAACATAAAATGAATGTAAGAAAAGAATGAATTATGCTTTATTTGCTTTTTTCATTTTAAATTATAAGTTTTCTGGTTAGCAGTGGGCTATAATAATGAATGACATGTGTTGAATGCGTCATAATAATGAATGACATGTGTTTATTTTTAGTTCATGTTTGACGAAGTTGTGCGAAAGCGGGTTGAGTTTGCAAGGGAGCACATTGTCCCTCCGAGCAATCTGAAAGAGATCCTGCTGGTGCTGAGCAGGCACATGTTCGACATCATCCCCAGCTCCCCCCTGTGCCCCTCGGACAAGGCCGTGATGACACTTATGCTCACGAGCGAGTACAGAACCAGGACGGTCTATGAGGTAATAATAAACCCCAAAAATCTCACTTTGTGACCAGGCGCGGCAGGTTTGAAAATGTTTTGGCGGTGCTGCCACATAAACCGGACTAAAATGGGATTTATAGAGTTGCTCTTTCAGCATCTAAGGAGTATGATTTTGTATATCATGCCAATCATAATAATTATGCATTATTTATTCTAGAAATGTGTAATGATTTTCCCTAAGTAAGAGCTAGGACTTGAAAAAATCCTCTATTTCCTTTTTTTCTGGTGGTGCTGGAGCTCCGCAGCTCCTTAGCACCGGTCGCGCCTGTTTGTCACATATAAAAGTCCCGCCAAGTCGTTCCCCAAAAATAATTGAGTTCCCAAATTCATCCCTCCCTCCCCAAAAAATATATTAGGTATTTGTGACCTTCCCCAAAAAAATTGAAATCAATTTATAGCCCCTTTTATTCATTTTTATTCATTCACTAATAAGTGCAACAGAATACTTATTAATCCCCTCCCCTCTCTCTTTCTTCTAATGTCCTCTTTCTTCTGTTCCTTGTTGAATGTTGGAATGTTTCCTTTACAAACTCAGAACTTTATACTTATTTCCTTGCTCCTTTTACCGACTTGGGCTCTTGGTGGGGTACCACCAACTAGGAATGATAAATATAATTATTAAAAATAATAGGTATGATAATATTGCCTTATTTATACTAATGAGTCCCTGCTTAATGAGACTAATAATTCCCATTAAGCTGGATAACTTGTCATGTCCCGGCTTGGTTTCGAACCCGCGATCTCTGGATTACCAGACCGAAGCCTTGACCACTGAGCTACCAGGACAGACGAGAGACAAGTAAGAACTATTTATTGTATAGACCTCATTAGCTTGATTTTCAGCGTAGCGAATACCAACCCAGGATTGTCTAATCTTCTGACCTAAATTTTTAATTTCATTCAAATTAATATACATACCTCTGCTCCATGTTTCAGCAACTGGAAGATCTGCTTTGCAACAAAAACAGACTTGCTCTGTTTGCTCTGGACTGCCGGGAAGGGATTCTCGAGTACCCTCTTCACACTGCGCAGGTAAGTCATTCATTCACTCTGCGCAGATTTGAATACAAAATGATTGTTCTCATCTCTAATTCGAAAGTTCACAAAAAAAAACAATTTCTCCTTGTGACAGACTGCCAAGCATGCTGGCCGCATGCCTTTTTGGATGGCTATTGATAATTTCTGCCGATGATAAAATTTAGAAATCCTGTTACCGCCAAAATATTATCTGCTACATATTTCAAGGTATAAAAATTATCTTATTCCACTGAGACAATGGTAGTGTTGGTTAAAGAACTCACAATTGATTCTTTTAAGCTTGAAGGTAGCCGAAGTATATTTTAGTAGTAAACGAAAATATTTTCTGTGGTCCTCTAGACCTGGAACATACATTTTTACAAATTATTTTTTTAAACAAATTTACAGCCTTTAAAAATACCTAATACATTTATTTTATTTATTTACACTTTATTTTTTATACAACTAAACAACAATAAATTATTAACAAACATAAAAAAAATTAACAATATTTACAAAAAAAAGACATAGAAAAAAAAAAATATTTAAATTTAAATGTACAATGTATTGTAATCCGGGGCGAATTTAGTGCCTTAGGCATTCTCTGCCACTAATAATAATAATAATGATCGTGTGATGGGTCCACAGTCCGCCCATTGGCGCGCCGCCTCCCTGTCTGCCTGGAGTCTGGCCGGGGAGCCTCGCCTCAGTGACATGGAGGAGGAGAGGCTGGCGGCCTTCTCCCTGCAGCCAGTGCACGAGAGGGCCGCAGCCGACTTCCCGCACCCGCGCCTCTGCCTGACGCCCACCCTGGTGGACCTGAGTCCGCCCAAGCCGCCCGTGGCTCCCCCGGGCGGGGGCTACAACCCGCTGAGCGTGCGCAGTGAGGACTCGGACTCCTCATTCAAGATCTCCTCCACCACCGCCATGGACCTGGAGAATCCACATGCCAAGGTACCCGGCTGAGTTTTTCTTAGGTTGACCACATTATAGGTTGACATTATGTGTTAGTTAGGTTGACCACATTTTACATACATCATTTACTATTTATTCGAGGTACACTGGCTATATATACAAAATACATATTCCCCACCTTCAGCACAAGATTTTTTATCTTTTGAAGGTGGGTATACCCTCATTGTTTGTTGAAGATGTTATTGTGAAATATAAATACATGGAAACTTAAAAAAATAAATAAAAAAAAATGCATGAATTTATCCTCATTTATTTTGTCACTTGACACTTTGACCACATACAATCGAATCTGCATATAATAGAACCCGAGGAACAGAACTAAAAGTTTAGCTTTCTAATATATTGACCACATAATATGTAGTCATAACTGTTGGAAAAAAGAGACTCTTGAGTTCGGGGAACAAATCCTTCTCGGCTTAGGTGTAAACACCGGCAGTACTTAAGTTATCATATTTGTGTTAATCACGATGTGATGCTATCACAACTACTCAAACTCGCTTCACTAAATATTTGCTTGACTTGAGAACCACCGACCTCCAGGTTATGAGTTCGCCGCCTTATTGATCTAGCCACTGAGGCCGGTGGAACACTGAACTTATACTAATAATTATTTTAATTTTTTTTTTTTTTTTTTAATAATAATAATATCGCCTTATTTATACTACCCGATAAGGACTATTAAAGTCCCATTATTCCAGCAGTAAGCCCAAGACATGTTATTATGTGGTAAAAATCCCAAATGGGAGGATAACTTGTCATGTCCGGGCTGGGTTTCGAACCCACGACCTCTGGAACCTCTGGATTCACAGAGTGCCGCCTTTACCACTGAGCTACCGGGACAGACAGAATTTTTAAATAAATTAACTATTTTTTTCCATTCCAGCAGAGTCTGGAGGAGGAGTTTCGCCCGCTGGAGGTGCAGATGCTGCGCCTCCCCCTCCCCAACATGCTCACGGCCTACATCACAGCCACCAAGCCCAACGGCGCCAAGCAGTCTATGACGCCCTGCTTCGTGATAGACGACCACCGGGGGGGCATGGGCCGCGCGGGTGGGCGGACAAGGGCGAGGCGGTCCCCTCCCCGCTCCGGCATGGCGCCCACCAGGTGAGCAGGGGAGAGGTGATGGGTTGGGTGGAAGAGATAGTGTTGTACAGAATGATGGGTTGGGTGGAAGAGATAGTGTTGTACAGAATGATGGGTTGGGTGGAAGAGGTAGTCTTGTACAGAATGATGGGTTGGGTGGAAGAGATAATCTTGTACAGAATGATGGGTTGGGTGGAAGAGATAGTCTTGTACAGAATGATGGGTTGGGTGGAAGAGATAGTCTTGTACAGAATGATGGGTTGGGTGGAAGAGATAGTCTTGTACAGAATGATGGGTTGGGTGGAAGAGATAGTCTTGTACAGAATGATGGGTTGGGTGGAAGAGATAGTCTTGTACAGAATGATGGGTTGGGTGGAAGAGATAGTCTTGTACAGAATGATGGGTTGGGTGGAAGAGGTAGTCTTGTACAGAATGATGGGTTGGGTGGAAGAGGTAGTCTTGTACAGAATGATGGGTTGGGTGGAAGCAGAATGATGGGTTGGGTGGAAGAGGTAGTCTTGTACAGAATGATGGGTTGGGTGGAAGAGATAGTCTTGTACAGAATGATGGGTTGGGTGGAAGAGGTAGTCTTGTACAGAATGATGGGTTGGGTGGAAGAGGTAGTCTTGTACAGAATGATGGGTTGGGTGGAAGAGATAGTCTTGTACAGAATGATGGGTTGGGTGGAAGAGGTAGTCTTGTACAGAATGATGGGTTGGGTGGAAGAGGTAGTCTTGTACAGAATGATGGGTTGGGTGGAAGAGGTAGTCTTGTACAGAATGATGGGTTGGGTGGAAGCAGAATGATGGGTTGGGTGGAAGAGGTAGTCTTGTACAGAATGATGGGTTGGGTGGAAGAGATAGTCTTGTACAGAATGATGGGTTGGGTGGAAGAGGTAGTCTTGTACAGAATGATGGGTTGGGTGGAAGAGGTAGTCTTGTACAGAATGATGGGTTGGGTGGAAGAGATAGTCTTGTACAGAATGATGGTTGGGTGGAAGAGGTAGTCTTGTACAGAATGATGGGTTGGGTGGAAGAGGTAGTCTTGTACAGAATGATGGGTTGGGTGGAAGAGGTAGTCTTGTACAGAATGATGGGTTGGGTGGAAGAGATAGTCTTGTACAGAATTCAAGCTCACTTTTTTGTTACTATAACTCTTACATTTCTATTAGATATTTAGTTTCACAGGTAAAACATTTCTTCGAGCTCACTACCGAGAGGAAGCGTGCCTCTGATGCTCGAGCTATTGCCCCTTTGGATGGCCTGTGATATTTTTTGTATCAATTTTTTTTTACTTAATGTAATTTCTAATATTAGAAATCTGAATTATTTTTTTGCTCCCATTTCATTTTTTTTTTTTATATTTCTGAACCTTTCATAACCTCCTGAGTAAAAAAACTGTATTGAAATTGTGTTTCTGGTGCGCTTGTTTTGGTGACCCAGTAGCAAAATAGGAAGTATTATGTCACTTCTTGCCGGTCAGAGGGGAGCCATACTACGGGATGAGCAAGCTGCATTAGCACAGACCACAAGTGTTTACAGCATAATGTTTATAAATAATGTAACACCAAAATATTTTCGATCTACCCATTTCCGCAATCTCAAAAAAAAAAAAAAAAAACAAAACAAAACAAAAAAGCAAACCAAACCTAGTTTTCCTATACCCCAAACGTGGACTGTATCGCACCCACTGCTTGAATTTACTCCTCTTTTTTGTTGTTGAGTATGGGACCACATAATATTTTTATTTTAGTGTTACTTGTAGACTTTGTGGCCCACCCACGAGTGGGCTTAGTCAATCGTCATGCATTTCACATGACAGAACAAAATGAATCTGTTGCTGATGGTTTGGTGGTAAAAAAATATTTGAGCAATAACCTCGCCTACTAGTAATTGCTTTAATTTAATATAGCTACATAGATTTGTGTCTAGCATGATTTCAGGGTTACCTGTTTTTAACCCATCCCATAAAAGACCCTAATGTATCTGTCTCTCTCTCTCTTCCTCCATACTAATAGATCTCTCTCTCTCTCTCCCTTCCTCCATACTAATGGATCTCTCTCTCTCCCTTCCTTCATACTAATGGATCTCTCTCTCTCTCTCCCTTCCTTCATACTAATGGATCTCTCTCTCTCTCTCTCTCTCTCTCTCTCTCTCTCTCTCTCCCTCTCTCTCCCTCCCTTCATACTAATGGATCTCTCTCTCTCCCTCCATACTAATGGATCTCTCTCTCTCTCTCCTCTCTCTCTCTCTCTCTCTCTCTCTCTCTCTCTCTCTCTCTCTCTCCCTCCCTCCCTCCATACTAATGTAATGGATCTCTCTCTCTCTCTCTCTCTCTCCCTCCCTCCCTCCATACTAATGTAATGGATCTCTCTCTCTCTCTCCCTTCCTCCTTACTAATGGATATCTCTCTCTCCCTCCATACTAATGAATCTCTCTCTCTCTCTCCCTCCAGGAGATGTCGGAGGACACCAGCGCGGATGAGGACTCTGGCCGCGGTAGCATGCGGTTCGTGCAGCAGAGCAGCAAGTCAGCAGTGGCCGCGACGGCCGCATCCGTTCAGACCACCGGCCGCACCTTGGCCCGGACGGCGAAGAAGTCGAGTGTACCAAAGAGGAAGGGAACGGGAGAGCCTGAGGTATTACTTCCGAGACTATATAATTTAGATATCGGAGATTTTTTCTTTCTTTTTTTTAATGAATATTTATTTAAAGAGAGGTCTGTAACATTCAGAGTCCTTGCCCCGATTTTTTCTTTTATTGTGTATGTACGTGTTCGTATATTTTTCGGGTCGTACATTTTTGTTGCTGTTGAAAGTAACAACATGCAATGAAACCAGCCTCCGTGGCGTAACGGTATCGACTACTGCCCGTAGTCCAGAGATCCCGAGTTCAACTAACGGTTGGGGCAGACTTTTCGAGGAAAAAATTTATTCATTCCAAACACGTGAGGCTGGCATTTCCGGCCCTACCCAGGCTGGCTGAAGTTAATTTGGATAGCTGGTACGATTCCCAGCAAATGGAGGGTAAAACCTCGTCCTCACTATCTATCTCAAATTAGGACGATAAAAACAAATAGAATCAACTAGTCACAATAGATCTAATAGAGGTCGGTGGAACTCCTAACAGTATAATGATAACATGCCCGAGAATTCCCAGGTTTAAATAAAATATTGTAACTGCTGATCCCTCCGAAGTAAAGAACACGCGAAGCTGGTGCTGGATATTTTCAGTAGTTTCCAAGAAACCCAAGCCTGGGTGAGACTTTATGAAAGTTAGTTATCAAGTTATCATATTCGTGTTAATCACTTTCGCGATATCAAAACTACTCAAACTTGCTTTACTAAATCTGCGCTGAAATCGGGACTTGATAAACCGACCTCCAGGTTACAAGTCCGCCGACTTATCAATCAAGCTACTAAGGTCGATAGCTTGATCGACATGGTGAGAATTTATGAAAGCCTTGTTTTTTTTTTTTCTCAAGTACCGTCCACACACACCAAATTGAAAAAACATTTTGGCATGCAATAACTGACAAAGGGTATTCTGTGGTGAATATTAAATTCTACAGGAATAATGGTGGCTTTTCTAGTTTTTTATTGTATAGAATCATAGCTAATGCGATGGGGGATTTGGTATTCAGTTTTGGTGGTTCAAAAAGAACCTTGTGTAAAGAAAATGGAACTATCCACTCTGTACTCCGCCTCTACGCTGCCCACTGCTTTGAATATATATAATAAATACGCGACACAAATTCACATCTCAGAGTCGCATATATATTTTAAAGAAATGATAAAAATGGTTTTGGATTACCCATGATTTTGATTTTGATCTCTTGTTTATGTTAAAATAATTGTATTGTTAAACTCGTAATTTAAGGTATTTTTTTTATATACATCATTTTACTTTGTAATTGCCTTTATTGTTGGGGCGTTAAGTAATCTTAAAAAAAAAAAAAAATGATACGAGAAAATTCACGACGCTGGAATACTAATTCAGCTCTCTCTCCCCCCCTCTCTCTCCCCCCTCAGAGTCTCCCTGACAAGCGGCCGAGGAGGTGTTCAGCCTCGGGGGGTGGAGACGCCGACACTCCCCTCCCTCCCCCTCTCCCCCCCCGCCCCCCACCCCAGTCAAGTCCGTCATACAGAAGGTACATTAATTTCTAAACTGTCTTAAATTTATCATAGTACAACTGTTTAAAAATGAAGATGACAATTACATTTTACTTCCGAGAAATTTCTAATATTAGAAATCGGAAGTATTGTGTTCGTTTTTGTAAAAAAAATATTTTTTTGCTCCGATTTCAATTTTTTTCAGATTTCTGGACGTTTCATAACCTCCTGAGCAAATTCGGTTTTGTGTCTGTCTGTCGGTCTGTCGTTCTGTCGGTCTGTTAAAACGATTCCTTGTAACGCGCAAATCTCGGAAACTACTCGACCGATTTTGATGAAATTTTGCACACATCTAGGAGACATTCTGTAGATGGTCCCATTTTAAATTCATCGAATTCGTACTAGCGGTTCTTGGTGAAAGAGCCCATGCGCCTGACCACTAACTTTTTACTTAAATGCTTATATCTCGTGAACGGTACACCCAATTTTAATGAAATTTTGTGTGTGTATGCATATAATTGTTTTACATAGGCTATTTATATATATTTTTTAATTAATTATAATTAGACTCTGATATTTAAGAAAATCCGAAATTTTGGACAAAAAAGTCAAAAAATAAGGACCACGACTTGCCGATACAGAAATTTTTGTGGAATCTAGAATGTAGAAAAAACGATTTTCTACCATATAAAACAAATTTGAAGAAAATCGGTGCATTCGTTTTGGAGATACAAGTAATTTAGTATAAAATCTCAAAATTGGCACGTGTTAACAATGTGAAACAATCACGAGGAAGTATAGAGTCCATAATTGGCAGTGTTTTTTTTTTTTATTACAGATCAAGACAATTTTTAATCCAGCGTTTGTCGATGGCCACTCAGCGAGGGAATGCCGAGTGTGTGAGGGACACTATACCAAGCACTAGAGCGCTTGATGAAATATTTTACCTAATTTTAAATTTTTTTTTTAAATAGTAGTGTTTTGTTTAAACTGTCGGCTTGAGACAGTGTGTCCCATTACGCTAACAGTTTTTCAATGGAAGATTCGGATAAATATAATCTCACGGATAATTTTATTTTCTCTTAATTTCTAATCGATGGACTCATAAGTGAGTAGAAGAGTAACCCAACTAATGAACTCTCCTCTGGACGCTCACTTAGAGCCAGATAAAGTCAATAGTCTTTTGTTTTTACACCTGCACCATCCTCAATCATTGCTGACTTAAACTTCTGTCTAGTTCCTCTCAACCTCAAGGATACCACTCTCACAATTGCCAGTTGGATCTTGGCAACCAATTGAAACATTAAGAATAACTCCTCTTCAATTTGTCAGTGCTGGTGACAATCTCGTAATAAACGTGTTGACCCAGCACCTAAATAAATCGCGTTGACCCAGCACCTAAATGGGAAGTATTGTGTCACTTCTCGCCCATCAGAGGGGAGGCTACGAAATAAAAAAGGCTGTGAAACACTCATCTTTTTTTAAAAAAAATAATAGTAAAAAAAACTGCTCAAACTCTAATTCTGCTCACGGAATTCAATTAACGCAACTCTACTTCTGTCTCCTTAACCTCTCTAACGAGCCGACTCACTTCTCTCTCCCCCCCCAGGTGCAGGGCAAAGTCGTGTCCACGGCGGAGAAGCCGGCCCCTCCCCCCCACGTGCTGCCCGACCCGCTGAGGCTCACCCGCGCGGGCGAGGTGAAGGCCGGGCCCACCCAGGAGGGCGCCCTGGGCCCCGGGACCAACGCGTACAACACGGCCCATTACTTCGACGACGATGACCCCCTGTCCGTGTTTGACATGGGCGATCGGCTCATGGACACTATGTTCTTGTACGAGGTGGAGGGGAACTCGAGTGAGTATGGAGTATTCTAGCAGGACTTTATGGCAACATAAAGTCCTGCAGGAATTTTAAAATTTTAAGCATCAAAATTTCAAGTCAAAATTCTAGGAAGACATGACATCCAAAGAAGGCGTTTCAAGGACAAGCTCAATAAGGAGATGAGCGGAGAAAAAACTGATTTTTTTAATTAAATAAAAGGCAAAAATGTTTGCGAAATAATATAATAATAATATTTATTTTTTAATAATAATAACAATAGACTTTTCAGTGGAAGATAACCTCTAGGCGAGATTCTTCTTATTCTTGTCCTCAGTCCTTAATCTCGCTCAAGCGGGGTCGATATTTCTCACCAGCTGTCAACAAGTGCCTCATCGCCCGTTATTCCTTTTTCCCGTACGTCTTGATTGATATAAAATACGCAAAAAATGAGGTAAGGGAACTTACCTCGTTCCCGTAAGCACTCATACTCTGAAAATCACCAAATCTCCCTTTCAACCATCAAATTTCGTTGAAATAATACATTCAAAGAGTGCGGTTTATTGAAGAAAATGTTGTTGTTGTAGCCAGCTTGGCTACAGCTGGAGGGGGGAATGATGGTCTCCAGTAAACTTTATTTCAAAGTTGGCTCGTCCTGAATCACATATTTCTATGTGCAATCAACCATCGTGAGGACTTGGACTTTTTCTTTAAAGCCATTAAACCCTCAGGAAACTACAAGCTAGCCTGGCTTATAAGGGTTGGCTAGTCTGTTCTCTGTTTATAGTCCGCTAGCGAGACACTGGTCTTCTCCCTGTTTAACGTCCCCCAGCCAGACGTGAAGAAAATGTGATGGTTTAAAGGGAAATTTGGGGATTTTGAGAGTGAGTTTTTTCTGGAGTTTGGTGTTATACTTCCGATAAATTTCTAATATTAGAAATCGGAAGTGTTGTGTTCGTTTTTTTTTTTTTTTTTTTTTTTTTTTTTTCTTCTTTTTTTTCCATCCATTCACCATCCTGTACACTAATCCTCTCTTCCTCTCTTATCCCCTCCTAAAGCCACATCGTCGAGGCCTGATAGAGAGTATGAAATTTTTGAGCGCCTAGATTTACAGGACGCGTCTCGGTTGGACTTCGAGAGGCGCCCCCAGGACAAACCCTACGAGAGAAGTTTGCGCTCTCGCTACTTTCTGCGCCCTGATTACAAGTATGTGAACTACGCGGAATCCAGCGCAAGCGAGCTATCGAGCTACGCCGGGTCATACGAAAGCGAAATGATGAACGACGGCGACGCAGAGTCCTGTGCAAGCGAACAGATGGGTGACTCCGAAGTCTGTGCAAGCGAACAGATGGGTGACTCCGAATTCTGTGCAAGCGAACAGATGGGTGACTCCGAAGTCTGTGCAAGCGAACAGATGGGTGACTCCGAAGTCTGTGCAAGCGAACAGATGGGTGACTCCGAAGTCTGTGCAAGCGAACAAATGGGTGACTCCGAAGTCTGTGCAAGCGAACAGATGGGTGACTCCGAATTCTGTGCAAGCGAACAGATGGGTGACTCCGAAGTCTGTGCAAGCGAACAGATGGGTGACTCCGAAGTCTGTGCAAGCGAACAGATGGGTGACTCCGAAGTCTGTGCAAGCGAACAGATGGGTGACTCCGAATTCTGTGCAAGCGCGTAGACGAATGCTACCGACAATAGTCTTCTGTGATGCAATCGTCACTCCTACAAAAGCAAGAGAATTCTGACTTCACTACTGAGAGTCCTAAAACCTCATTTAAAAAAAATCAAATTTTTTTTATCACGGAGACTCCATGTAAATATTGTAAAAATCAAATTTTACGTAACACAAACGTTGAAATCATAGGATGGTCAAAAAGCGCAAGAAAAATTGAACACCAACAATAGTCCGACTGAGATATACCCAGTGTTGTTGATATTCTGTAAATATAGCTATTGAAATGTTTTACCTACGTCAGTAGCTCGATCTATGAGGCAGGGGACTCGTGGCCTGGAGATCGGTGGTTCAAGTCCCGAGTACGGCAAAGTTTAGGAAGGCGGATTTTGTGAATTGTGACATCACTCTTGCGATGGTGGCCTATCGCACGAAGCTTTCACGCACACTGACGTGGGTTCGAATCTCGGCTGAGTAGAACATTTTCTACTCTGTGTTTTGGATGCATTGCGTCCACTGATACCTCGTGAGGAAAAATGAGTAGTTACTGGCGTGAAGAACGATCCACAAGATTGTGAGGAATCTCTTGCTTCACCAGAGATAATTCTTACTCAAACTATCATAACATCATTGTGACGTATTATATTATCATATTTGTATTAATCACAATTTATTACGGGAACTTGTTTTACTAAATGTTTGCTTAACGTGGAACTCGGAACACCGACCTCCAGGTTACAAGTCTGCCGCCTTATCGATCGAGCTATTGTAAAGGATTAGTTTACATTTCCGTTAGGTGACGAATTTCTTTGCTCAAGCAAGGAGCGTCAGTCACTCCCTTGTTTTCATGTATATTTTTTTTCTTGTTTGTGAAATATTTTCTTTTTCTTCTTTCCTTATAACATTTCCTCTTGTATTTATTTTTTGTTGTTGTTGATATGTATAATTGTATATATGAAGTTTTTCTTTTGTATAGAAAATTTATTGTGATATACTCTCATTAAAAATGAAATTGTCATTGTTGCGGCCTGAGCCATGCCGAATAGTTCTGCTGGTGCTAACCGGCACTCAGATTGTTCATAACGAGTGTTAGCAAACTGAGATAATTTTCCACACGGCAATTTATTTATTTGATTTGTTGTGTTACAATGTCTTGGGATCGGTTTGATCCGTTCAAGATAATACCTTCACTATGTGGGTATTTTTCCCCGAAGTAAAAGATCTTTTTTTATGGTCTTTTTTTTAATACCATTGGAGTTTGCTAAACAAGAATATGTACAGTTTAAGTTGACTTCGAGGGTTTAGAAGAAAACAAATTAAAAAGCTTTTATGTTCATTTATTTTAAATTCTTATTTCTCCTCAAAAACATTTCTTTATACTTTCTCGTTGGGGACGTTAAACAGATGCAGTACCAGCTTTGTCAGTACAAAAGACAATAACACAAATCATTGGCGCCCTTAATAGGGTTGGCGTTAGGAAGGGCGCACCCAGGCTTAAAAATGTGGAAGTAATATCTACACATGTTTCTGGAGTTTCTACATATGAGTAGCTTGTGAATTGGACAGGGATTTGTGCGAAAGTGGTCCAATATAGGACAGAATATTGCCTCACCAGAATCAAATGTTTGGTGAGCATGTGGGTGGGTGTTTTTCAAGTTGAATTGAAGTGTTTTTGGTGTTTCTTCTTGGTGTTTAAAGTTCTATGCATTCCTTCTATTTCAGAAAACTAATTCGAGAGGTGTTTTTTGTACGTCCAAAGTGTTTTTCCTGGTAATTTGAATTCCCGCCAAAGCGGTGAATCTTTTAGGTGTTTTTGTTTATACATATTGTAGGGTGTTTTTCCTGGTAATTTGAATTTCCGCCATGAGGTGAATTGTTTTGACAGGTGTTTTAGGTGTTTTTGTTTCTACATATTGTAGGGTGTTTTTCTGGTAATTTGAATTCCCGCCATGATGTAAATTGTTTTGACAGGTGTTTTAGGTGTTTTTGTTTTTTCATATTGTAGGGTGTTTTTCCTGGTAATTTGAATTCCCGCCATGATGTAAATTGTTTTGACAGGTGTTTTTGTTTTTTCATATTGTAGGGTGTTTTTCCTGCTAATTTGAATTCCCGCCATGATGTAAATTGTTTTGACTGGTGTTTTTGTTTTTTCATATTGTAGGGTGTTTTTCCTGGTAATTTGAATTCCCGCCATAAGGTAAATTGTTTTGACAGGTGTTTTTGTTTCTACTTACTGTGGGTGTTTTTCCTGATACTTTGAATTTCCGCCAAAAGAATCAAATATTTTTATCCTCGAACACTTCTGGTTTTTTAAAAAAGAATAATTTATGAAGTTTTTCTTGTTTTGTATACCAAGAATTCCTTATCATTAAACTAAAACCATCTGTATAAATAAACTTAATGTTGAAACTCTTTGGATAATTCTAACGGAACCAGTTAATCGAAATTTTCTATTAATCTTTTATATTAACATTTATTTAATGATTTGTTTAATGAGAGGACTATATCACTCCTAGTCTTTTCTTCGGAGTGTTATAGGCTTTCATTTCCCCGGCTAACCACAGCTTTCTTGTCTCGTTGCAGGCAACTTCCAGAAAGTTTCAACGGCACACGGGGCGCCCTCGAGCCACCCTCTCATGTCCAGGGACCCAGCGGCATCTGTCCTCGACAGCACGGGGGGCGGGTCGCCCATGTTCCGGAACAGTAGCCCCCAGATGGGCGGCCCGCTGCTCAACAACACCCAGATCGATGTGGTGGACGCCCCGCTGAGCAGTAAGCCGCCCACCGCCGCCCCGCAGTCAGGTAAGAGAGAGACTAGAGCCGCCCGCCGGGGATGTTTTTTTTTGGCGCTTAGTCTGAAAGACGAAGGGTTATGAAGAGTTTGACTCTAAAAACACGTTATGACTGGGGTTAAAGATAATTGGTTCACAGCCTTTTTAATTTATAGATATAAAACAGCAGGTACTGTAGATGCTTGAGGTCTGTGATTTAGCTTGCCTATGCCGTAGTATGCTCCCCTCTGATGGGCACAATACCCATTACTTCCTATGTAGGTGCTGGGTCAACACGAGCGCACCGGAAGGTGTCAAATGTAACCAATTTTTTTTGTCGACTCTGAGGTTGAATCAAATTAAAGTGACCAATCACTATACTTGCTATGTATTGTACCTTATAAGAACCCTGATGAACCCGTGATTTCAAGTATTGTTTGTCGATTTCTCGACAATGCTGCAGTTCGCAATGCTTCTGATACATCTTTCTTTAGGGTATCCTCGTCCAATTGATTTTGTTATTGCAGATATTGCATCATCCCATTGATTGCAGATATTGCACTGTTGATCGATCTTCCTCGCTTTCTCTTCGTAAGTCTAGCGCAGGTACCCTTATTTTTCAGAAGTGCTTACGAGGTAGTAGAAAGTAATAACACTTCTGACAGGCTAAGTGCTATATCCTTATTTACATTTTATTCTCTCCCCAGGAGGCCTAGGAGTGAAGAGGATAGAGGCACAGCAGGGCTTCTACCAAGACGAAGACTGTCTGGACTATCTGACCATCAGTACTGAAGACTACCTCACTCTAGGTAAGCTATGTTCTACTTTTTTGTTATTTGGTAGGATTTTGCCCAATTTTTTTGAGCAATTTAACGTTGGTGCATTAACAAAATAGAAAATTAATTATATAAGTAGCAATAAAATTAAATTTATGTAGATTTATTCAGTGTACAAGCTGGGCACATATCCATGTTTTTTAATAAAAATCTATTCGGACCGAGAAATTATAGTAATACATATAAATAATAATATCACCTTATTTATACTGCCTGACTAGGACTACTACTAATGGGCGGGTCAAGAGCTGGCTGCCAGGTCCCGGCTCATGTAGATGTAAGGTCACGTGATCAATTTCCACCATTCAGAGAGCTCCAAAGTGATCACGTGACCTTACATCTTCATGAACTTGGCCCTAGCAGGTGGATCTTGACCCGGACATAATAAGTCTCAATATTCCAGCAGTAAGCCCAGGACGTATTTATTACGTGGTAAAAATCCCAAATGAGAGATAGACTTGTCATGTCTCAGCTGGGTTTCGAACCAGCGACCACTGAGCTACTGGAACTTACCATCGTGTCTTTGTTGCAGGAGACTCGACGTTCAATCAGAAGAAGAAATCGGAGGAGTCTCACTCGTGCAATGAAATGTCGGATGAGGGCAAGTCCAACACAAGAAGTAGCAAGCAGGCGGATAGGACAGGTAAGCTGTGGTCCCGGGTTCGATACAAAGAATCTTTTTTTTTTGTTGAAAAAAAAATTCTTTAAGTTTTACCATAGTTTTTTCTAATAGTAGAATTTGTTAAGCTATTTTGTTTTGATGGAATAGAAACAGTAATACAATATTATAATACTTTGTTTATCCTGCAAGAATGAGACTAAAGTGTCCCTTTACTCTTAAGTCTCTTTGATTGATAAGGCGGCGATCTTGAACCTGGTGGTTCAAGTCCAATCTGTGCATAAATTTAATACAAACGAATTTGAGTTATAATTGTGACATCACGAAAGAAGTGATCACAAATATGATAACTTCATTACATAATTATTTTTACAATATTTTTTTTTATTATTGTTACCAAGTTTATAAATTTTCCTATTATTACCATCACCCTCCCTAGGGCGGCGAGGAGTGGCGGCCGCCGCGGCTAAGAAACCAGCCGCCCCCACGTTCACCTCCCTGCGGCACTACACCCAGCACGTGAGGGCCACCCGCCCCGCCCACAACTATAGTTCACCCCGGGGGACGCCCTCCCCCCTCTCCGCCCTTCCCAGCCCCAGCCCTGTTAAGAAGAACAAAGCTGGGGGTGCCCCAAGCAGGTAACTTTCTGAAGTCGGTTCTCCACTTTTTTTTTTTTTTTAAGATGAGTGTTTCACAGGATAGACTAATTAAATAAAGTTTTATGTGCAGAATTTGAAATTAATTCAACATGTCATCTCTGCTTTTTTTATATTTATTTTAAAGATGAGTGTTTCACAGCCTTTTTTTCATAGCCATGAAACAGGAGCTACTGTTGTTGTTGTTGTTGTAGCAGGGGTGAGTGATGGTCTCCAGCCAACTTTATTTCAAAGTTGGCTCGTCCTGAACCACATATTTCTATGTGCGATCAACCATCATGAGGACTAGGAGCTACTGTAGACGCTTGTGGTCTGTGTTGTAGCCTACCCATCCCGTAGTATGCCTCCCCTCTGATTTGCGAGAAGTGACACAATACTTCCCATTTAAGTGCTGGGTCAACACGAGCACACCGGAAAGTGTCCCTTACAAACAATTATAACCAAATTTTGAATAGAATAGAATATACCTTGTTTATACTGTTGAGGTAAGACTGAAAAGTTCCTTTACACCAGCAGTCAAACAGGTCGAACCTGGGCCCTCCGCATGGCAAGCGAGAATCTTACCACCGAGCTAACCTTATTTAAATAAATATATCTAACACATAAATAAAAGGGTTGGGTGGAAGAGATTGCCTAAGGCAATAACCCCGCCCTTTAGTTAGGACATATAGTATGTATATATTTATTTATTTTTTTTCTTCTATTATATTGTATTTTAATTTGTAATTATTTGTTTTGTATATAATATGTTATATTAATAAAGTGTAAATAAAAAAATAAATCCCCCCCCCCCCCAGGTCATCCATCAGCCGCGAGGACTCGGTGGAGCCCTCCCCCTCCAAGGAGCCGGACAAGACGGCGGCGCGGACTGGGTGCAGAGCCTCGGCTCCCAGCCCCAGCGGGTGCTCGCCCAGCTGATGAGCCATGTGCCGCCCGGCCCCGCCCATGAGAAGCTCTCCGAGGTCATCAAGGTCATTATTATTATTTTTTCTTTTCTTGTTTCTTTGTTCAATTTATTATAATACAGTGTACCGACCTCAGTAGCTTGATCGATAAGGCGGGCGGACTTGTAACCTGGAGGTCGGTGGTACAAGTCCCGGTTTAAGCATAGATTTAGTAAAGTGAGTTTGAGTAGTTGTGATATCACGAAAGTGATTAACACAAATATGATAACTTTAATACAGTGTATTATAATGTCGTTGGGTGTATGTCAAATTTCATTGTAATTGACATAGGTACATCTGTTTTGTATTGCACTTAAAAATAAAAAATAAATTAATTTTTTCTTTATAATTTCATTGTATTTTACTGAATATATTTTTGTCTTACCTAATAAAGCATACTATGATATTAATTTAAAAAGTGTCATTTCTCACCCATCAAAGGGAATACGGTAGCGTACAGTCGTTTAGTCCATCAAGGTAACTTAAAGTCGTAGAGTACATCATATAAAATAAAAAAAGTTAACAAAACGTATTTTTCATGAAAATAATGTAAAATCGTTTCGTGCATCAAAGTAATGTAAAGTCGTATTTATGGGTGGGAATGACAACCCATCAAAGTGTATACAGGGTGTATGAAAAAAAAGGAGCCAGTCAAAATATCTCGTCTATGGAAGCAATTTTCAAAAAACCCTGAAACACATGTCTCATTATATGGAGGGGGCAACTTTTTTGGGGGGTTTAATTTTTCATACTCTTAACAGGGGCGGCCCCAGGGGGGTCAACTTTGGAATCTTAAATGGAACCACCCTATTTGTAATACATTTCTGAAAAGTAGTTGAGATTAAAAGTATTCTAAGACTAATTTGAAATTTTTAATCAAAACAGGGCCGGAGATATCGTACATTTCATTTCACAGTTTTCAGTTATTTTTTATAAGTATTTTATGGTGTTTTTGTAAAAATTGTCTTTCTACATGTCTTTCTATTTGAAGTAATTAAATTTTCATGCCTTTTTTATATCATTCGCTTTACCAGGGGAGGTGTCAAGGGGTCATCTTTTCTTACATTGTGTAAAAACTATTCTTTTTTTAGTATAGTCCAAGCTAAATAAATGCACTGAGTGTTGTTGTTTAATCTAAATTTAAGATACAATTGAAAACTAGTACTGCACGCGAGTTTTGGATTTTTTCACATTCATTTGAAATAAATCGGGCCTTGTTTTATTTTAAATTGAACAACATGGATCATTGCATTTATTTCTCACAAAATTTACTCGAAAAAGGATAATTTTTACATTATAAAAAAAAAGTTGACCACTTGAAATCTTCCCTAGTAAAGCGAATGATATAAAAAAGGCATGAAAATTTAATTATTTCAGATAGAAAGACATGTGTTTAACATTTTTTATAAAAATACCATAAATTACTTATAAAAAATAACTGAAACCTGTGAAATGAAATGTACGATATCTCCGGCCCTGTTTTGATTAAAAATCTCAAACTAGTCTTAAAATACTTTTAATGTCAACTAATTTTCAGAAATGTATTACAAATAGGGTCATTCCATTTAAGATTCCAAATTTGACCCCCCTGGGGCCGCCCCTGTTAAGAGTATGAAAAATTAAACCCCCTGAAAAAGTTCTCCCTCCATATAATGAGACATGTGTTTCAGGGTTTTTTGAAAATTGCTTCCATAGACGAGATATTTTGACTGGCTCCTTTTTTTTCATACACCCTGTATGGTTTATTGCATGAAGGCAACGGTCCTAGATTTGGTACCCAAGGTAACCAAGCATTTGTAGTCGGTGTAACGTAAACAATCTAGTGCATGGGCATAGATCCACAATCTTCGGATCGAATCCCTCCCAGTGCTTGGATTTTTCTTCATTTAATTGCGTGTTTGGAAGTGAAGAGTGAGCCAAATGGGGTGCAATTGTTCTAAATAAAGGACGCAGGGCACAGAGATTTTTTTTTGTCAAGAAGGGACCTTTATAGAATAATCTTGTGCTATCACCAAGTGAGTGAACTGTTTCAAAGCATTTTCTACCACCCAAGTTCGCCACTTATTGTAACACAAAACCAACCTCATTTCGTTCAATTTCAGAAAGCCAGGAAGTCACGTCAGAGCGAGGATGCTCGCCTGAACGAGTCCCGAGGTTCCAGTGCGAGTCTCCCCGCAGCCTCCCATAGTACAAACAACATAGACGAGGTCGCCTCCCACAGTACAAACAACCTAGACGAGTCCCCCTTAGCATCGCATAGTACAAACTGTATAGACGAGACGCCCTCCGCAGCGTCGCATAGTACCAACAGCCTAGGCGAGTCCCCGCGCTCCTCGCTCAGCGTGGGCCCCCATCCGAAGAAGACGGGCGCGCGAGCCGCCCCCCCGCCCCCTCCCCTCCTCCCCCCTCCCCTGCGCACCCCCTCCCCCCCCCCTGCAGTAGTCCCGGAGAAGCGACAAAGAGGTGAGTGTTGTGTTGCTTGTGTTGTGTGTGAGTTCCGGCCCCACCTAGGCTGAGTGAGGTTCATGTGGGTAGTTGTCAGTAGTAGTGAACTCTTCATTGAAATTTATTTACATAAATTACAAACGGGGGGATTATTACCCAAGGCAATCTCTACTTACCAACACAATCATAGGTGGGTAATTTATAATAATATCGACTTATTTATACTGCCTGACTAGGACTAATAAGTCTCATTATCCCAGCAGTAAGCACAAGACGTGGTCACGAGTATGAGTTTACCTTGTAATATCCAAAGTACAAACTCAAGCAGTCAAGCCTAGCACGCTATACCATTCGGCCACGGTGACACGATATGCTAGAAACAGAAAAATCTCTTTTTCTTCTTTCACTTTGCCTTTCCCCAAACCTACTTAGGGTTGGCATTGGTCAAACTCTTCCTAATGGTTGAGGTTGTTTGGTTCCGGCTCTCCTACTTCCACATTTTACGAGTGGATGTCCTTCCTAACGCCAAGAATTTGTGTTATTATCGTTTGATCCAACAAACCGTACCGACAAACGGTACCGTAACTATCTGCTTTTCGTCCTCCAGCGAGATGAAATGAGAGGAAAATTCAATAACCATAATTTGTTGTCCTTTTTTTTAAATATATTTGAATATTTTCTTTATTTGCATGAATGACATTTTATACATTATTATAATCACCTCCTAAGATAATTCGACCTTATGTTCCTATCCAGGCCGGCCGCGGAAGAAAGCGCCCGCAGCCAGCAAGCGGGCCGCAGCCGCCAAGAGCCAGCAGAAGGAGGAGGCGGGCGGCTCCACGGATGAGATGGCGGCGGAGCAGAGCCAGGGAGGCGGGAAGAAGCTGAGGCGGCGCAGGAGGAAGGGAGAGGCGGTGAGTGATTTTTACTTCCTCAGCCAGCCTCCGTGGTGTGACGGTTGTGACTATTCAATTCAATTCAATAGTATATTTGTATTAATTTAAAAAAATTGTTACAATGGGTTGACAAGAAATGACAGTGTTAATAGAAATGACAATATAAATGCTATTATACAGGTACTAGATTTAACGGTTGTGACTACTGCCCGTGGTTCAGAGATCTTGAGTTCGATTCCCGGGAGGAGCAGAAATTACTAATGAATTTTTTTGTTCCCTCCGAATTAATACACGTGAGGCTGGCGTTTCCGGCGCAATCCAGGCTGGAGGAGGCACGAATTCGATTCCCAGCGGTGTAGGATTTTTTCTGCTCTGTGCTCGGATGTTTGGGGTTCAGTAATACCTCGTGAGGAAACATGAGTTGCTGCTTTAATGTGAGCAACGATCAGTGGCGGAATTATGGGCATCTGATACACAAGAATTCTAGAAAAAGTGCTATAATTTGTGGTACAGTACCACAGAGAACACACATTTATTTAATTATTTATCTCTCTGTAGGATCCAGTGTCCGTCATTCAACGCTCTGAGAACCGGCGGAGTAATCACGAAATCCTGGATGCTATGTCGCGGAAACTGAACGGGGATAGAGATACTATCAGTGGCTCGGACATGGAAGGTGAGTGTAGAGCTTTCTGCTAGCTATTGTTTCTATTGTTGTGGTTGTAGCCAGTTTGGCGACAGCTGTGGGAGTGATGGTCTCCAGTCAACTCAAGTGGAAAGCCATTAAACCCTTGGGAAACTGCAAGCTGTTTTGTTGTTGTAGCCAGCTTGGCTACAGCTGGAAGGGTGAGTGATGGTCTCCAGCCAACTTTATTTCAAAGTTGGCTCGTCCTGAACCACATATTTCTATGTGCGATCAACCATCATGAGGACTTGGACTTTTCTTTATAAGCCATTAAACTCTTAGGAAACTGCAAGCTAGCCTCGCTTGTAAGGGTTATCTAGTCTGTTTTCTGTTTATAGTCTTCTAGCGGGACACTGGTCTTCTCCCTGTTTAACGTCCCCCAGCCAGACTAAACTGCAAGCTAGCCTGGCTTGTTAGGGTTGGCTTGTCCGTTCTCTGTTTACAGTTCTCTAGCGAGACACTGGTCTGCTCTCTGTTTAACATCCCCGTATTTATGAACAGATAATTTTGGTAGACAGTGCTTTGAGCATTAACCTCGTCTGGTGGTTACCTTCCCTTGTCTTTGCAACACCCAGTTATATACTCATCTCTTTCCTTCCCCAGACGAGGAGTACGGGGGCAGGCTCAGAGCCACACCATCATGATCCTGCAGCAGGCTGTGGAGAAGGT
>CM044959.1:41740936-41754288 GCA_024516035.1 Bactericera cockerelli
TCTTATTTTTTGACTTCTTTGTCCAAAATTTCGGATTTTCTTAAATATCAGAGTCAAATCATTATTAATTTAAAAAATAAATATAAAAAGCCTATGTAAAATAATAATATGCATAACCATACAAAATTTCATCAAAATCGAGTGTACCGTTCACGAGATATCAGCGTTTAAGTAAAAAGTTAGTGGTCAGGCGCATGGTCTCTTTCACAAAGAACCGCTAGTACGAATTCGATGAATTTAAAATGGGACCATCTGCAGAATGTCTCCTAGATGTGTGCAAAATTTCATCAAAATCGGTAGAGTAGTTTCCGAGATTTGCGCGTTACAAGGAATCGTTTTAACAGACCGACAGACAGACCGACAGACAGACCGACAGACCGACGGACCGACGGACCGACAGACAGACACAAAACCAAATTTGCTCAGGAGGTTATGAAACGTCCAGAAATATGAAAAAAATTGAAATCGGAGCAAAAAAATATTTTTTTTTACAAAAACGAACACAATACTTCCGATTTCTAATATTAGAAATTTCTCGGAAGTAAAATTACTGTACCTACAAGCTTGGATTTAACTTTGTTTCATGTTTATACTGGTCCCATGAGCTGGGATAAAAATCCACAGTTCCTGGAAAATCCCTTTGAATAAATTATGTTAGGGTAAAAAGATTGGACGATATTATGTTTGTAATTATTATCGATTTTTTTGTTGTTGTGAAAAAGTTGGACTGAATTTTCAAGGTATTGAATATTGAAAAGGTTGTACTGATTTTTTTTCCATGTACGGAGTTCAAATCTGAGATTTTGACAACATAATAACATCAAAACAACTGGTAAAATAGAGGAACTCTATAGTCCTAAATAGGCATTACAGTCGAACCTGCATATAGCTATGTATGAGAACAGGATATAGGAGAAAAAAATCCAGGTCAAATTTACCTCTCTATCAGGGATTTAAACCTCTTTATAAGTAAAACCTGATATAAGAGGAAAAAAATTCGGTCCCTTGCGCTTGAGATCTCTTATATCCAGGTCCGACTTTCCTTTCTCTTGAGGTTTTATAATATACTGCCCGTAGTTCAGAGTTCCCGAGTTCAACTCCCGGCTGGGGCAGACTTTTTGAAGAAAATTCTGTTCCATTCAAACACGTGAAGCTGGCATTTCCGGCCCTACCCAGGCTGGGTGAGGTTAATGTGGATAGCTGGTACGATTCCCAGCGAATGGAGGGTAAAACCGCCGTCCTAATCTAGGACGTTAAATCAAATAGAATCGTTGGCGTTAGGAAGGGCATCCAGCCGTAAAAAAAAAATGTGCCAAAACCAATCAACCTCAACCATGAGGTTGAACAACGTCGACCCTGCGTGAGCGGGATAAGACAGAGTAAAAGAAGAAGAAGAAGAAGAAGAAGAAGAAACACATCTCTATATATAAATGTCAAAGACACTCACTGACCACTGACCACTGACCACTGACCACTGACTGATCATCGCTCTACAGCCCAAACCGTAAGTCCTAGGAAGCTGAAATTTGGTAGGTAGCTTTGTCTTATAGTCTAGATGTGCAATAAGACGGGATTTTTCGAAACTCCCACTACAACACCTGCCATTGACGAAAAAGGATTTTTTGCTTTCACGGCCATGCCTCGGCCCGCAAAGCGGGCGACAGCCCGCTAGTCTTAATATATAAATGTCAAAGTCACTCACTGACCACTGACCACTGACTGATCATCGCTCTACAGCCCAAACCGTAAGTCCTAGGAAGCTGAAATTTGGTAGGTAGCTTTGTCTTATAGTCTAGATGTGCAATAAGACGGGATTTTTCGAAACTCCCACTACAACACCTGCCATTGGCGAAAAAGGATTTTTTGCTTTCACGGCCATGCCTCGGCCCGCAAAGCGGGCGACAGCCCGCTAGTTTATTTATATGCCGTGTACCATGGTCAGACCATTGAGACCATGACGAAGTTGATTACATCACTGGCTCTCTCGTTCTTGAATTCAAACAAAATAACAACTGAGTTGTTTTTGATTTGAGTTTCTCCTCCCATATTACCCTCCTCTTTCTCTCTCATTCAAACTCCATTTCTTCATATCTCCTCTCTTTATCTTCACTTCTCCTCATGCTCCTCTCTCTCCCACTTCGTTTCTCTCTCCTTCAAACTCTTCCCCATTATTTTCCCCTTCGTTTCTCCCCTCATCAAACCCCTCTCCACTTCTTCGTTTATCTTCCCTTCCAATACCCTCCCACCCTTTTTATTTGTCTGTCGTCCTTCCTTTATCTTCCTTTCCAACTTCCTCCCTCCCATTTCTTCACCTAACTTTACTTCATCCCCTCCTCATCTTCTTCTCTCCTCATATTTGTTTCCTTTTCTTCTTCCCCTCTTTTATGCTTCCGCCTCTCTCTCCTCCTTTTTCTTTTCTCTCTTCGCACCCATTAATTATTCATCTTTTCTCTCTCTTATCTGTTCCTTTTATCTTTATCTCTCTCTCTCTTATTTGGTTATTTTCCTCTTATCTTCCTCTATCTCTCATTCATCTGTTTCACTTCTATCTCTTTGCTTTTCCTTTTATCTTTACCTCTCTCTCATTTGGTTATTTTCCTCTTATCTTTCTCTCTCTCTCTCTCTTTCATCTGTTTCATTTATATCTCTTTGTTTTTCCTTTTATCTATATCTCCCTCTCATTTGGTTATTTCCCTCTTATCTTTCTCTCTCTCTCTTTCATCTGTTTCATTCCTATCTCTTTGCTTTTCCTTTTATCTTTATCTCTCTCATTTGGTTTTTTTCCTCTTATCTTTCTCTCTCTTTCATTAATCTGTTTCATTTCTATCTTTTTGTTTTTTCTATTATCTTTATCTCTCTCTCATTTGGTTATTGTATTTTTATCTTTCTCTCTCTCTCTCTCATTCATCTGTTTCATTTCTATCTTTTTGCTTTTCCTTTTATCCTATTCTCTCTCTCATTTGTTTATTTTCCAATTATCTCTCTTTATCTTTCATCTGTTTCATTGCTCTGACAACAATCTCCTCTTCTATTTTTCTCTCTCTTCTTCTCTCTCTCATTTTCTCTCCTCCTACTCTCTTTCTCTCTTCTCATCCTCTTTTCTAATCTCTCTTTTTCTCTATATCTCTCTTTCTTATCTCTTTTCTCTATCTCTTTTTCTATTTCTTCTCTCTCCCTATCTCCTCCTTCTTTCTTCCCTCTCTCAATATCTCTCTCTTTCTCTCTCTCCATTTCTCTCTCCCTCTCCCTCATTGCCCCCAGGTTACTCACAAGAGTAGCTGTATGTTGTTTCAGTTTTAATGAGGATGAAAGCGTCTCGCGGGCACATCTCTTGTCAGAACGGTTAGAGAGCTTGAGGACACAACAAAGCTATGTGACCTTTGTTTGGAGAGTTCTTTGTATATTTCTAAAGGTATAATACAATACATACACCTCTGGCAATGTATAACAACAAAAAATGTATATTAATTTAAGGTATGTAGCTATGTAGAAAACAACCGAAACGTCCGTCGCGCGTCGTTTCGCGGGAGAAGGCCTCCTAGAAACTACGGTGCTTATACATATAACGGTATCGATAGCTGTTATGTAATTTGTTGCATTGAAAAGTACATGTTGCGGTAACTATTAATTGTAAAATTGAGGATACAAAATAATGAATAATATGGTAGCGAGGTGTGCCTTAAATTTTATTTCTTTTTATAATGTTTATGATGACAGTTTACGAACTATTAATTTCAGAGCAATGAAACAAGAAACAAGAGCCAATTCAGGTGTTTATTACTCATGAAATATCACTTCTTTTTAGGAAACAGCGTTCTCCTTTTTTTTAACACGAAGTGTAATTTTTATAGATATTTAGGTACTTGAAACATTTTTTTAAATTTGTAGTAGTAGTAGTCCTATAATTGAACGGCTCGGAATTTTGAAGTTCTGCTATTCTATAAGGGTTGGAAAAAGCCCATGGTCAATCCGCTGGTGAAATCACAATGAAAGTTCGAATCTCCCTTAAGTCACTTGTTTTTTTTGAAAATTGTCATTTTCTCGAGAAATTCAAATGCGATGGTATTATTTTTTTGAATATTTAGAAATATGTACCAGGTAAAGACATGATATAATTTCAAAAGTTATAGAGTCTTCATTGGATTTATTGAACATACTTTAAAATAATAAGACTTTGAGTTATGGGTGGTAGAAAATGCTTTGAGCATTAACCTCACTTGGTGGTTAGCTTCCACTATACAGTATTATTATTATTATTACTAAAACTTTTAGTAGTGATCGGATGACTGGGGTAGCCCCAAGGCCCGAGGGCCCTATTCAATTCGGAATTGGCTGTTCTCTTCAAAAAGTAGAAGATATGATTTCTTTTTAACAAGTTTATTTTGTTACGAAAAATATTCGATATTTTTTTTTTTTATATCTCAAACTATTTCGATATAACCTTCCCTCTTTGAAGGTGCCCCGATCAGATCAACTTTTTTTTTGTTAGAAAAAAAAAGGTTTGTTGAAAAAGTTCGTTTTTTTGTGCGTCTCTTTTAGCGTATTTTTTACTTTCCTTATCCTATAATAAGGAAAGTATTGTATTCGTCGAAAATTTGACCTACCCAGTTTTTCACATTTCTGGACGAATCATAGCCTCAGGATACCAAAAAAGTTGTTTTCAGCCATTGGTCCGTGCGTCTGTCTGTGTGTGTGTGTGTGTGTAAACAGGATATCTCGAGAACGGTAAGAGCTAAAGGCTTTAAATTTGGTATGGAAATTAATTACATACACCAGACGAACCACGAAACTTTTGGTTGAAATCGGCCGCAAGATGCGGCCGCACGGCTGCAAATATTGGCCGCAACCGCTGCTTCTTTGAATTGGTTAAAGATACAAAAAAAGTTAAAGAACAACATTTTCTCGGATTAAAAAAATAATAGGGGTTTACTCTGATCATTTTTTTGATATCTTGAACTTTTTGGAACCCGGCCCCAATTTACCGGTATTTTGGGGGTACCCGCTTGGACTAACTTTTTTATTATTCACCCTAGATGGGGGTTGCGACATATCAAATCCAATGATTTTGAGGTGCTGATTACGAATTTGGCACTGATTTTTAACTATCTGTTACCGTTGAGTCACCAGCGGCGGATTTCGACTTATTTTTGGGGGATAAGGAAAGTCGTGTGATGTTTACACCAGATTTTTATTTACCTTTTTCGTAATGCGAGTTTTACTTCCGAGAAATTTCTAATATTAGAAATCGGAAGTATTGTGTTCGTTTTTGTAAAAAAAAATATTTTTTTGCTCCGATTTCAATTTTTTTCAGATTTCTGGACGTTTCATAACCTCCTGAGCAAATTTGGTTTTGTGTCTGTCTGTCGGTCTGTCGGTCTGTCGTTCTGTCGGTCTGTCGGTCTGTCGGTCTGTCGGTCTGTTAAAACGATTCCTTGTAACGCGCAAATCTCGGAAACTACTCGACCGATTTTGATGAAATTTTGCACACATCTAGGAGACATTCTGTAGATGGTCCCATTTTAAATTTATCGAATTCGTACTAGCGGTTCTTGGTGAAAGAGCCCATGCGCCTGACCACTAACTTTTTACTTAAACGCTTATATCTCGTGAACGGTACACCCGATTTTAATGAAATTTTGTGTGTGTATGCATATAATTGTTTTACATAGGCTATTTATATATTTTTTTAATTAATTATAATTAGACTCTGATATTTAAGAAAATCCGAAATTTTGGACAAAAAAGTCAAAAAATAAGGACCACGACTTGCCGATACAGAAATTTTTGTGGAATTTAGAATGTATAAAAAACGATTTTCTACCATATTAAACAAATTTGAAGAAAATCGGTGCAGTCGTTTTGGAGATACAAGTAATTTAGTATAAAATCTCAAAATTGGCACGTGTTAACAATGTGAAACAATCACGAGGAAGTATAGAGTCCATAATTGGCAGTGTTTTTTTTAATGTTGTAAAAAAAGGTTTTTTTTTTCATCTCACAAAGATACTTGGGTAACAACATTATAAACTGAGGTGGTGGTATTATTATTTTATTACTATAATTAGATATTACTATTATTATTATTGCCATAGGAGACACAGGGTGTTTATTCTTACATGGTGTTTAAAATAAGGAAATATGAGATCAAAGGCAGAAAAATAGAAAGAGAGGGATAAGGAAATAGAAAGAGAGGAACAGAAAAATCGGAAGAGAATGCCGTTGGCATTAGCACTACCCTTGATCAAGTTTTGTTCTATAATATTATTGTAAATATGCTTTGTTTGTATACTATATGTATAGTCTGTAAATAAAACTTGATCGAATTTGTATAATAATAAGGAGACAGGGATAGAGAGAAAAAAAAGGAAAGAGAGAGAGAGAGAGAGAGAGAGATTAAGAGGGAGAGAAAGAAGAACTGATAGGGAGGAGACATAATTATTATGAAATAGATAATATAAATGATAAGCAATAATAAATGAAATAACTACGGAGTAGAATTTGAGGTTCTATTTTTCTCTTCAAAATTTCTTTGACCGTTTTGTACATAGTGTCCTGAAAATCCCAAATAATTATCCTAATATTTATCTCTGCTTTTTATTTCGTCTTCTTATTACTTCAGAGAAGTTTCTAATCGTAGAAATCGAAAGTATTTTTCTCTAATATTCTGCCTTTTCAAGGCCCAGCTGATGTGCTTCAGGAAACAGGGACAGATTTTAATTTTTATACTACTATTGTATTTTCAAGTTTCATGGAAATGAAATTTATAAAGGACAGAAATACTTCTCGTTTTTCCATTCAATTCATTTTTTTAATACCAATTGTAGTTCTATGGAAATTTTATGTGGCTTTTGAGCCTCATAGATATGTGATCTCAAGTTCTCCATTTTACTTCCGAGAAATTTCTAATATTAGAATTCGGAAGTATTGTGTTCGTTTTTGTAAAAAAAAATATTTTTTTGCTCCGATTTCAATTTTTTTCAGATTTCTGGACGTTTCATAACCTCCTGAGCAAATTTGGTTTTGTGTCTGTCTGTCGGCCTGTCGGTCTGTCGTTCTGTCGGTCTATCGGTCTGTTAAAACGATTCCTTGTAACGCGCAAATCTCGGAAACTACTCGACCGATTTTGATGAAATTTTGCACACATCTAGGAGACATTCTGTAGATGGTCCCATTTTAAATTCATTGAATTTATACCAGCGGTTCTAGGTGAAAGAGCCCATGCGCCTGACCACTAACTTTTTACTTAAACGATTATATCTCGTGAACGGTACACCCGATTTTAATGAAATTTTGTGTGTGTATGCATATAATTGTTTTACATAGGTTATTTATATATATATTTTAATTAATTATAATTAGACTCTGATATTTAAGAAAATCCGAAATTTTGGACAAAAAAGTCAAAAAATAAGGACCACGACTTGCCGATACAGAAATTTTTTTGGAATCTAGAATGTAGAAAAAACGATTTTCTACCATATAAAACAAATTTGAAGAAAATCGGTGCAGTCGTTTTGGAGATACAAGTAATTTAGTATAAAATCTCAAAATTGGCACGTGTTAACAATGTGAAACAATCACGAGGAAGTATAGAGTCCATAATTGGCAGTGTTTTTATATAATATCTCCCTTCTATTCTTTATTTATGTTTATCTCTCTCTCTCTGCATATCTCTTTTTTACTTTCCTTATCCTATAATAAGGAAAGTATTGTATTCGTCGAAAATTTGATCTACCCAGCTTTTCACATTTCTGGACGAATCATAGCCTCAGGATACCAAAAAAGTGGTTTTCAGCCATTGGTCCGTGCGTCTGTCTGTGTGTGTGTCTGTGTGTGTGTGAACAGGATATCTCAAGAAGGGTAAGAGCAAGAGACTTGAAAATTGGTATGGTAATTAATTTTATACACCAGACGAACCATGAAACTTTTGGTTGAAATCGGCCGCATTCTGCGGCCGCAGGGCCGCAAATATTGGCCGCAAGCACCGCTTCTTTGAATTGGTTAAAGATACAAAAAAAGTTAGAGAACAACATTTTCTCAGATTAAAAAAATAATAGGGGTTCACTTTAATCATTTTTTTGATATCTTTAACTTTTTGGAAACCGGCCAAAATTTACCGGTATTGTAGGGGGACCCGATTGGACTAACTTTTTTATTATTCATCCTAGATGGGGGTTGTGACATATCAAATTAATTGATTTTGAAGTGCTGATCACGAATTTGGCATTGATTTTTAGTTATCTGTTACCGTTAAGTCACCAGTGGCGGAATTCGACTCCTTTTTGGGAGATAAGGAAAGTCGTGTGATATTTACACCAGATTTTTTCTCTCTATATTCCTATAATATTCACAGTAAAAACTCGTAATTTATTCAAATATAACTTTATTACTGGAAAAAAAGAAAAGTTGCAATCGTTTCTGAAAATGTCAATTCTCGAATGATGGATTTTCGAATGGCCATTTGATTCGTTGGCCGAAAGGGAACTTGAACATTACACACCTCCACCACAAGATAAAAAAACACATAAAAAAAAATAAAGTAACATTGAATTAGTCTCATCATGGACAGAAACGTTCGGGAGGTTTAGAAAGTCTTCCAGATCTTGTCAAAGTTGTTTTTCCAGAATGGATGATTGTGTTGTCATTCTGAGTAGGTACCTCTTTAGTAGTTTGACCTTGATCTAATTCTGATGGATGAAAAGAATGTGAATCCTCATACAATGATATATCTGAATTGTTATCTGATGAGTCGTAATCATCATGATGAGTTAATACATTTGGTGAAGAACTGGAAAGTGGTAAAGAAGTGGGAACATTTTCACTAATAATAGTGTTATCATGATGTGAACTTTGAGAGTCAGTACAGTAAAAATTTGGATTAGAGTCTACAGAATTAGGGAAAATTTCAGTAGAGTTCTCATGGTTTGAACTATAAGTAGTGAGAGTGTCAGTAGAGTTGAAACTTGAACTAATGTCTAAATTGCTGTTAGAATTATTATTACTTACATTTTGATCAGAGTCAATGACATAGTAACCCGTTGGTTTGACTACTGTTGTAGTTTCAGCTACTTTAGTTTCAGCATTTACTGAAGAATAATCAAATGGTTTTACCTGATTTACATGGCGTTTAACAATAACAACATGTTGTACTTCAATCAAATAAGTCACAGGACTTAGAAGTTTTACGATCTCACCTCTGCACCAAGATGAAGTGTTACCTTTGAAGCATTTGACTAGAACCTTATCACCGATCGCAAATACAATATTCCTTCCTCCACGATGGTTCTTCACTTGTCTCTCATGAGCTTTCTGAACATTATCTTTAACTATTGAAGACTTACCGCTATCATCAATATGATCGTTGGGTCTCAGTTTATCGAACTTTGTCTTGAGTTTCCTACCCAGATGTAGTTCTGCAGGTGAAGTTCCCGTTGTACAATGTTGTGTACTATTATAACTCAATGAGAAGTTCAATAGTTCTTCATCAACGTGAGACCAATCACATTTTTTTAGGAACCTCTTTACATTACCTACCATGTTCTCTGCTGCTCCGTTAGATGCGGGATGGTAGGGAGGAATTCGAATATGAGAAACACCAATGGATTTCAAAAAATCCTGCATTTCATGACTGCAAAAGGCTGAGAAATTATCAGTGACAATTTTACATGGAATACCCCAAGTTGAAAAATAATTTTTTAATACCCAAATTATTTCAGCAGTGGTCGTATTTCTAATGACCTTGGCATATAACCATTTTGAGTATGCGTCTACAATAACTATGAAATTCTTACCATGCATGGGACCTAGAAAATCAATATGTAATCGATTAGCTGGACCATCTGGCCAAGGCCAGTTTTTTAAAGTAGCCTTGGGTGGATTGGCATTTTCCTTTAAACAAAGTTCACAATTTTTACATACCTGTTCAATATCTTTGTCAAGAGTAGGCCACCAAATATAATTCCTGGCTACAGATTTCATTTTACATATTCCTAAATGAGTATAATGAAGGTCGTTCAAGAGAATACTTTGTAGAGATTTAGGTACAACAACTCTGTGACCCCACATCAGACATCCACTTTCTAAATATAATTCATTGCGCCTGAAATAGAAAAGTCTAAGCTCGGATTCAGCAAGCTTGTAGGATGGGGGCCAAATGCCAGAGCTAACATACTCAATTATTTTTTTCAAAATAGAATCTTTCTCAGATTCCTTTCTTACATCTAAATAAGAAATAATGTTAACATCTTGTTCAATGTTAAAAAGAAAAGACATCTTATAATCGTCTTCACTTTCAGTCTCTGGAACTTCCTCGTTCAAGGGTAACCTGGAAAGCATATCAGCAATATTGCTGGAACTAGTACAGTATTCTATCTCAAAATTGTAACCCATTAGAAATATTGCGTATCTCTGAAGTCTGCTAGCTGCCATCACTGGAATTCCTTTATTTGGATGAAAAATCGAAACTAGCGGCTTATGATCTGTCCTCAGAGTGAAATGTTTGCAAAAAAGAAATTGATTAAATTTTTTTACAGTATAAACAATAGATAACGCCTCTTTATCAATTTGCGCATAATTTTTCTCACTAGCATTGAGGGTTCTGGATGTAAAAGCAATAGGTCTCTCGGAACCATCCGGCATTTTATGAGCAATCACGCCTCCAATACCATAAGCACTGCTGTCACATGATACAATGATATCTAAATTGGGATTATAATGAGTTAGGACTTTGGCAGACAGAATCATTTGTTTTACCTTCTCGAAAGCATTATTTTGTGATTTTGACCAATAAAACTGTTTGTTCTTTCGTAAAAGTTCGTATAGAGGAGAAAGAGTTGTAGACAAGTTAGGTAAAAATTTAGCATAATAATTAACGAATCCAAGGAAGGATTTGACTTGAGTAACATCCTTGGGAACTGGAACTTCTGAAATTGCTTTCATCCTCTTCTGAGGAATGGAACACCCATGTTGTCCAATTTCATATCCAAGGAACTCTACTTTACTCTGAAAGAGGTGACACTTATCCTTACTCAAAGTGAGGTTACAATCTTTGAGTCTATCAAGAACCTGTCTCAAGCGATCTAAATGTTCAATCTCAGTCTTACCCGTGATGACAATGTCATCAAAAAAAGCTCCCACTCCAGGTATTCCTTGAATGATGCGAGTTTCAATTTCCCTGTTAAAAAGACCTCCAGAAGATGAAATACCAAAAGGAACACGTTTATATTTAAACAAACCTTTATGAGTGTTAATTGTGGTAAGAAGTTGAGATGGCTGATCCAATTCCAATTGTTGATATGCCTGTGACAAGTCTAACTTACTCCAAACCTTACCTTCACCAAGTGAATTAATAATGTCGTCCACCCGTGGAACTGGAAATTTATCAACATATAAATGTTTATTAATCGACACTTTGTAGTCCCCACAGATCCTAATGGAACCATTAGTTTTTAAAACAGGAACGATGGGTGAGCTCCATTCACTGGTTTCAACTGGTTCTATAACATTAGAATTTACTAAATCATCAAGGGCTTGTGATACTTTGTCTTTTAAGGCATAAGGAATCTGTCTTGGTCTATGAAATATGGGTTTAATATTTTCATGTAAATGTAAAGTAAATTTCTTTTTGTTGTAACAACCTAGAGAATCAGAAAATACTTCGGGGTATTGTTGTCTTATGTCGTCTTCTGTGATTTTTGAAATGAAATGATGATCAAGTGAAATATTTAGATCTTTAATCCAACCCCTACCAAGTAAACATTGACCTTGTGAAACTACATAGACATCAAGAACTTTGTCACGGTTGTTGAAATTTACTCTAACTTTAAGAATACCTAGTGGAACAATTGAATTTCCGGTGTAACTGCGAAAAGATGAGTGAGCTTTGTGGAATTTCAACTTTGACAAGTTGGAAAATTTGTTAATAATGTTAGACGTCAAAATAGTAATTGGACTGCCGGTGTCGACAACAAAATCAACAGGGTTACCTTCAATAGGTACCGTTAGAATAATAGCACTTACGTAATTGACATTCGAAAAGTCGTCATTTAGAGTATAAATATTTGAAACATGACTATCTGCATCATTGTCTGATAATTTGTTGATCTTCTTAGACGAAATCTTCTTGTCGGGACAAACATCAGCAACGTGACCTGTCTTGAAACATAACTTGCACGTGAACCTCTTGAACTTGCACCTACTAAAATCATGATTAGATTTCCCGCACGCGAAACATTTGGAAACAGGAACATCAGAATTGTGACGAACTGCCATGACGTTTGAATTACCTTTCACATGAGCAGTTTGGCTTGCTTCTTTGTTCAAAGCTGTTTCTAACGCATTGGATAAGGATAATGAAACACCTTTTTCACATAAGTCATCAAGAATTTTTCCATCTTGAAGTCCGGTCACAAACTTGTCTTTCAACACGAACTCCAAATGACCTCCAAAATTACACAACATAGCCAGTTGCTTAATCCGCAAATACCATTGATTGATTGATTCATCACGGTTCTGCTTCAATCCATAGAATTCGATCCGTTTTCTGTATATAGAAATCCTTGGAGAGAAATGAACGCGGAGAATCTCACATAATGCTTCGAAACTTTTATCAGATGGCTTCACGGGATCACACAGCTGTCTCAACACTTGAACTGTTTTCTCCCCAATAGCAGATAAGAGAATTGGGACCTTACGATTCTCATCAATCATATTCGCCACCATGAACATGTCAACGACATCCTTATAGACCAGCCAATCATTTTGGTGGTCAAAAACGGGAATCGAACCTATGTTCCCCACCATGTGAACAAGCGATGGAGTAACTCCAACATTAGCACTGGTACTCGTACCTTGTACTCCAAGGGGAACAGTAGTATCACCAACTATGTTGTCTGTAGCAGGCATTGTTTTAAAGAAAGTGTTGTAAAAAAGAAAAAAAAATCAAAGGATTTTCCTCGTCGCCATTATAATATTCACAGTAAAAACTCGTAATTTATTCAAATATAACTTTATTACTGGAAAAAAAGAAAAGTTGCAATCGTTTCTGAAAATGTCAATTCTCGAATGATGGATTTTCGAATGGCCATTTGATTCGTTGGCCGAAAGGGAACTTGAACATTACAATTCCTTTCCTATTTTTCTTTATATTTTGTTTACAACTCTCTTTTTTGAAGTTTTATGAGATCTTCTATCCACTTTCCATGCGCTTAATCTCTTCATAGAAGGAGTGATTTCTCTATTTTCTTGGTGGATTTTTTACCTCTCTCCTAATGTATCTCTATCTCTTCTGATTTTATCAGGAACATCGGATGAGGAACAGTCCCGTGTGTCCCCCATTATCTTCTTAGTTTTTC
>CM044959.1:41754388-41828804 GCA_024516035.1 Bactericera cockerelli
TGACGAAAAGTTGACACTCAAACATGAACCACCCAGTACTTATCCATGGCTGTCTACCCTAACTAAATGCTGTGGTTCCTATTAATGCTAAACCATACCCACTGTGGGCTGTTAAATATTACTGTTAAATATTTTACTCATGGAAAAAAAAAACCGCTAATGGAAGGTGTGCATTATAGTAAGGGTCCCGAATGCATAATTACTCATGGAAAATTTTAATCTTGAACTTAATAAAGACAAACTTATACACAATCAAATGCCTCGATTAAATTCACGAATTAAGCAGTCCGTTAGTGACAGTGCAACCATACAGGGTGTAATAGAAAATACAGCACACAACATCAGAAAGACAGAGAAATGTACACAGGATGTAACGGAAAAGGAATAGGAACAGAGGACAATAAAGAGTACATAGAACTTACTAGCGCCAATCATGAGACCTGAAAAGTCGAGATGAGAGAAGGAAAGAAAAACGGGAAAATATGTTAATAGAAATAACGACAGACACAAGAAGTTGAAATAAAAAATGGAAAATAAACATTTCTAGAAAACATTGAAAACTTAGGATCATTAGTATGCATAAATACAATTTATTGAAAGAAAAAAAAATATTTTTATAGAAACTCGAAAATAATAAATTAATTTCTAGAAAACAAAAATTCAGGATGCATATTAATAATATGCATAAATACTAATTTATTTTTCACAAAAAAACCAAATTATTTTCAATAAAAACTCAAAAATATGTTGTTTTTTTGTTGTTGAAAACATTGAAAACTTAGCACTATTAGCTGTTAGTATGCAATAAAACAAATTATTTCCGAGGGCTGCCCTCAGAAGAGGAAAATAGCACATAGTTAGTGATGCGCCTACAAAATTCACAACAGCTCTCTTCAGTTCTAAATGGGTCTGTTTAATTAAGACTTGAAAAACTATGCTTTCAGTATAAACTATAATAATAATAACACTCTTTAGTGGAAGGCAACCACCAGGCGAGGTTAATGCTCAAAGCACTTTCTACCATCTAACCCCCAGAGTCTTATTATTATGTGGTCACAAACTCAAATCAATGAGGATAAATTCATGCACTGGGTGGGATTCGAACCAACGGATCCCAACGCTACTTGGATTACCAGACTAGCGCGTTAACCATCTGACTACCAGTGCACATTCGTTACATAAATTTTCTAAATAAAAAAATCAAAAATTAAAAGTATGCAGAATAAAAATCAATAAAAAAAACATTTTATAAGAGTTTTGTAAATAAGTTTCTCGTGACGTGAATACACGAGATATAGTTCCATATAATTCGAAAACTCGAGAAATGCTACAAACGGTCGTGCAATCAGACTTGAAATTTTAAAGCTAAAATTACACGATCAATAAATATCGAGGAGAATATAACTAAAAAAAGAATTCAATTAAATAAAATAAATTAATGACAAAGGAAATTATAATTTGTGTTAAATTAATAAATTGTAATAGTTATTTTTTTGTTGTTGACTTAAAAGGGAATTACCGCTCTCAACAGAGTTAAAGGAATAATAATATCTCCTTATTCATACTACTCGACTAGGACCATGAGTCATGAGTGCCATGAGTCAAGCAGTAAGCCCAAGATGTATTATTATGTGGTCAAAATCCCAAACGGGGGGATGAACTGTCATGTCCCGGCTGGGATTCGAACCCGCGACCTCTGGATTACCAAAGAGGAACAGAAGGCTAACTCCTCCTCAGAAGTTAGCTTTAGCTCATAGGAGATGTAATGTATGTAATATTTTCTTGCACCAATAAATGAAAGTTCATATTTGTGTTAATCACAATCGTGATATCACAACTACTCAAACTCGCTTTACTAAATATTTTCTTAAATAGAGAATTGAACCACCCACCTCCAGGTTACAAGTCCGCAGCCTTATCGATGGGACTACTGAGGTCGGTACTGAGATAAAAGTATTCAATTCGATTATTTATTGATCGTGTAAATTTAACACATTGCGTGCCACTTATATTTCGTGTCAGTTTCCCCCCAGGCCACGCTCCAAAAAGCTAATTCCTTATTTTTGCCATAACTTTTTTTCTATAAATAATTTGCGATGGCTTCAGATACCATTTTGAAGTTCAGAATCTACGCTTTTTATTCATCTGTTCAAATTACACTAACTGGGAAGCATATAAAAGAGACATCGAGTGAAACATGAGGAGTCCTGTCTCTCATATAATATATGAGAGACGCGGCACGGAATGTGTTAAGCTTTCTTTCTATAAAAACAAGGGGCTGCCCCTTGATCTACAATCAACCATTTGAAGACAGACAAGAGATGGGCTCTGGGTACTAACCGCCGCGTAGTTCAGCTTGAGGGTGACGGGGCATGGTGTCTAGAAAATAAACGTCACAATTCTGTGAGAGCTATCTTGAAAAACGATAAAAGTCGAAAGCTTGTAAAAAATATGTGAGAGCGGGCAAGGTATTACATAGACAGAAAAATGTATGATGTGATTATAACATAAAATAATGATTAGCTCTTAAATGCGCGGTCCCGATATACATGCTAGCTATTAGCTGAGAGCGGGCAAGAAGTTTACACCAATCAATGGACAGCATAGAGCATTGCGATTGTCGAAAAGTTTATGTTCGTTTTGAGTTACTAGCCAGCATAAGAATCTCGGTTTGGCTATAAATTAGAGCAAAACGGTAGCTTGTATAAAAAGAATAAGACAAGCATAATCGGTCTTTGTAATTAATTCGCTTTTTATTGTATCCGTAGATTAGAGCATCAAGTTTTTCGGTGGGGACATTATCGTTTTAAGGATATTAAGCTTTGTTTTCATAATTTGTGTAAATATTCAAAGTATTTAACTTGTTGGCGGCCACAACAAGGACCCTAGTCTATACCCTGCACCCTAGACCCCGGTACCTACAGCCTCATAGAATCGATTTTGGGGACTCCTATGTGGCCGCTTACATTTAATAACATGGTTACATTATTTTACGTGGTACTGGCTCTACCCCAGGGTCCAGGGTATAGGCCTCCGTTGTGGCCGCGAACTTACTTTAAATATAACTTGATCTAATTTATTTAACAATAATGTAGCTTTCAGCTGTCTCTCAAAGGTTAGAACATCAAGGTATGTACAAAAGAAATTAACTGCAAAAGTTTTTTTATTATTATTACAAGTAACACACCTCATCCATATTGATACTTGATGGCAAAGAGCTCAATAGGCTCGCTGCATTACCCCTCTGTATGGCGAGGGAAATTTTGTAGAAATGGGCGGGACAAAACCCCATGGGCTTACCTTGGGCACCGAGCATGGTAGCTTTCACTGTGGACAGGATCTTGAGCTGGGTGCCTATGGTGGGGATGCGCTCGCACACTTGCAGCAAGTTCTGTGGGACAAGAAGAGAACAGGAAATATTCCATCATCAAGCTAAATTTCAATTTTGTAGCATTCTCAGTAGATACTCTAGGTCCTTGAGCGGCAGAAACCATTAGTTTGATAAACAGGATTGGGGAAGGAATGAGAAGATCGGGTGGATTCTTGGATCGGATAGCCAATACATAGATCCCCAATATTAAAAATAGGATCTATGTCATATTTCGTTGTAACATAAATTTTAAAACACTTTTTCCAACATGAAATGTTGTAACAAAAAACCCTTTTCCACTGAAATTCTTTAAAAAAAATCAAGTTAGGAGTCTTTGTAGACCAAAATTAAATCTTTAGAAGCTGCTGTGGTTACATCCTCGGCGCTAGACTTGTGATCTAAAGATCTATAGATTTGGATTTTTACAATGCTTGGATTTTTACATTTATTTGATAATGTGACCACATAATAATAAAACCCTATGGGTTACTTACTTACACTTATATCCATGGCCAGTGGCCACACATGTCTCAGTCAACATTTGGCCCCCCCCCCCATCAAGTGGTAAAAATGCTTTATGCGTTAAACCTAGCCTGGTGGTTAACTCTCACTAAAAAATATTGTTATTTATTATAGAATTTTTTAATGATATGTTTTACAACAAGGAATAAAACTTGAAGTATTTATAAATTGTAATCATATTTGTGTTATCACAATCGAGATATCACAATTACTCAAACTTTTTTAATAAATTCCTGTTTAACTTGTGACTTGAACCACCGACCTCCAGATTACAAGTCCGCCACCATAACAAAATCAAGGTAATTGAAATGTTAAATGAGGAACAAGTGTTGTATCTAATAATAATAATGAACATGAAAGGAGCCTGGACATTGGATCTGGGCGTCCATATAATCCTCTCACCACCGTGATTTAGGTATCAATACCTATCTCACGGACACGGAATTATTATTATTATCTAAAAATACAATACTTTCCTTATTATAGGATAAGAAAAGTAATTATTATTCGAAAAACAAAAAAATTGCTCGACCCAGGATTCGAACCCACGACCCACCGTTCTCATCCGCTTGTCCGTGCACTCCCGCGCGAGCTCCTTCGCCAGCCTCGTCACCTCCTCGCTCGCCTCGGCTATGGCCTTGGCGCACGCGATCAGGTCTCGCTTGGTCCCGCCCTCGCCTCGCACCAGCAGCGAGAGGCGGCCCATGAGCAGCGCCATCTTCTTGGCGGCTGCGATGATGTCGTTGTCCTTGCTGGACCACTGCTTCACCTCTTGGTGCAGCCCGTGAGCCGCCACCTGAGAAGAACAGATATAATAATAATAATAATAATAATAATGATGTCGTTGTCCTTGCTGGACCACTGCTTCACCTCCTGGTGCAGCCCGTGAGCCGCCACCTGAGAAGGACAGATAGAATAATAATAATAATAATAATGATGTCGTTGTCCTTGCTGGACCACTTCTTCACCTCCTGGTGCAGCCCGTGAGCCGCCACCTGAGAAGAACAGATAGAATAATAATAATAATAATAATGATGTCGTTGTCCTTGCTGGACCACTTCTTCACCTCCTGGTGCAGCCCGTGAGCCGCCACCTGAGAGGGACAGATAGAATAATAATAATAATAATAATGATGTCGTTGTCCTTGCTGGACCACTTCTTCACCTCCTGGTGCAGCCCGTGAGCCGCCACCTGAGAGGGACAGATAGAATAATAATAATAATAATAATAATAATAATAATGATGTCGTTGTCCTTGCTGGACCACTTCTTCACCTCCTGGTGCAGCCCGTGAGCCGCCACCTGAGAAGAACAGATAGAATAATAATAATAATAATAATGATGTCGTTGTCCTTGCTGGACCACTTCTTCACCTCCTGGTGCAGCCCGTGAGCCGCCACCTGAGAAGAACAGATAGAATAATAATAATAATAATAATAATGATGTCGTTGTCCTTGCTGGACCACTTCTTCACCTCCTGGTGCAGCCCGTGAGCCGCCACCTGAGAGGGACAGATAGAATAATAATAATAATAATGATGTCGTTGTCCTTGCTGGACCACTTCTTCACCTCCTGGTGCAGCCCGTGAGCCGCCACCTGAGAGGGACAGATAGAATAATTGTTGTATCTGAGTTCATAACACTAATATATTGAAGGAAAACAATCAATTGTACAATACAGAAACATAATATTTTATTTACAGAACGGGAGCAAAGTTAGAAAAGTAGTAGCAGGCAATTATTTGATAGTGACTGAATTAAATATCTGGCCACATAGTAAACCAACACTACAATACTCCTCTCGTAATATGTTACACATACGCTCGTCTCATCTGGTTAACATGTCGTTTGCAGCACGACCCATTTGAACATTCAATCAAATACATGAACCGACCGATTTGTTTCATTACTTTACCAACAAACCACTTAGGACCAGGTTGATAATTTCTTAATTGAACCTTGGCACCCATTGAAAATTTCTTCTTGATATTTTTTTTCCTTGACGTCTGAATCTTGCTGTTCATCATTAGCGTCAGAACATTACGCATTGGACGACCGAACATTGATTCATATGGACTTATTCCTGTACTAGTGTGCGGTGTCCTTCGGTACTGAACAAGGAAATTCTGAATTTTCGATTCTAGGGTACCTCCTTCATCAGCCATCTTCCTGAGACTTTGTTTTATTGTCTGCACTCCTCTCTCAGCCAATCCGTTGGAGGCGGGGTGATATTGAGCACTAGTCAAGTGTTTGATGCCCTGCTGATTGAGGAATTCTTCAAATTCCATGGACACGAACTGAGGTCCATTATCACTCACCACAGTCACCGGAAGACCAAAACAGGCGAATAACTGTTTCAATTTACCAATAACCCATGAAGAGGTGGTTGTCTTTGTTGTATGTAGCTCTGTCCATTTTGTATAGGCATCCACCACAATCATAATCATTTGTCCTTTTATAGGTCCAGCGAAATCGACGTGTATTCTTTGCCATGGAGCTTGAGGTAACTCCCATGGATGAACATCTACTTTCATTTTAAATTTAGCCTCATAATTCGGAATACAGTCAATACTTTCCGAAAATAATTCATTAAATTCTGATAAGAGGGTGTCTACACTGCCCTGGGGTTTTTTCTTGCCCACATTTTTTACATCTTCAGTCCAGCCTTTCATTTCTCGTAACCACTCTCGACCCAATAAGGTGCCGGCCTTCCCTTGAATGATGTATAATTTGGAATGAAATTCATTGTCCCTGTACTTTACCGACACATAGGCCACGCCCCTTGGTGAGAACTCCTCATTGGTATACGTCCTGAGCTGTCGATTGGTCTTGAAAATCCTTTTCTCAGGGAACCGACGGCTGAACTCCTCATAACTAATGGTAGATACAGCTGCTCCGGTGTCGAGCTCCATTTCTACGGGAACGCTATCTATAAGAACTGAGATAAACATTTGATCAGGTAACTTCATTCTTAGACAATTTACTTCATCATCATCCCAATCATCAACTGGAGGGTTATTGACCTCATTAACTTTCTCACTAGACTTACAAAACTTGGAAATATGTCCAGTTTGTTTGCAATTATGACATTTTGAGTTTTTATAGAAACAAAAACTTGAGTCATGATTACTTCTACCGCAGCGGAAACACTTTATGTTCAATTTCCTTACTTGGCGATTTGATTCACGACCCATATTGAAATTCTGTTCTAATTCACTCTTGTTGTCCTTGTGAACAATAAATGTTTCTCCCAACGTTTGAGGGATTTTAATGTTCAATTCTTCACTTTTAGCCAATTCAATAGCTGAAGCCTTTTTCATAAGTTTTTCAAAAGAAATACTGTAATCTACTTGCAATAGTTTCTGCCGGATCTCTGGGTCATTTATTCCCCGAATGAATTGTAATTTTAGGAATGGCTCATCAATAAGTCTTCCGCAATCACATTTGAAATCACAATTTACTGTCATGTTCTTTAATGCAATATAAAAATCTTGTATTGACTCGCCTGTGCTCTGTACGCGAGATATAAATTTATGCTGCTCTACGTAAATGTTTTTCTGACCTTCTAGCAAAACCTTCAAAACTGAAGACAATTCTTCAAAGCTTTTGTTCTGAGGAATAGAAGGAAGAATACTTGCACATAGATCCCGATGTACTTTCGGGTCGAGGCTATTTAGTAAGATCAAGGCTTTGTCATGATTATTTGTACATGAAATTATGTCAAAATAAATATACAATCTTTGTAAGAAATTACTCACAGTTTCATGTGCCGAATCATATGGTGTGAAAATCACTTTACCCGAATGTCGCTTCGGTGTCTCAGTTATCACTTGGGGTTCCTTTTCATGCTGTGACTCAGCAGCTGACATTCCCCTCTTGATGATCACCATAAGTTTCTTCCATTCACTGTTGAATCGCTCTCTCATTGGCGTTTCTGCTTGCAAGGCTGCATCATCTTCTTTTTTCAGCAGTTGGTCTTCAATGTCTTGCTGCAGTGTCCTGAACGTCTCCCGAGCTTCCTCCACCACCTGTAGTGATAGTTCCAAGCTCTCGAAGCATTTATCTTCATTTATCTTCTCTGCAAGACTGGCAAGCTCTGCTAGCAAAACTGCTCTTCTGTGAACCAACTGCTTAAAACTCATCACTCGTCGCCACTGTTGTATCTGAGTTCATAACACTAATATATTGAAGGAAAACAATCAATTGTACAATACAGAAACATAATATTTTATTTACAGAACGGGAGCAAAGTTAGAAAAGTAGTAGCAGGCAATTATTTGATAGTGACTGAATTAAATATCTGGCCACATAGTAAACCAACACTACAATAATAATAATAATAATGATGTCGTTGTCCTTGCTGGACCACTTCTTCACCTCCTGGTGCAGCCCGTGAGCCGCCACCTGAGAAGAACAGATAGAATAATAATAATAATAATAATGATGTCGTTGTCCTTGCTGGACCACTTCTTCACCTCCTGGTGCAGCCCGTGAGCCGCCACCTGAGAGGGACAGATAGAATAATTGAATTGAATTGAATTGTGTTTTATTGGATTCAAAACAGTTATTACAACCTATTACATTGAATCACTACAAAAGGGTCTTAAGAGTAAGAAGACAACTAGATTTTTCAAACTAAAAATTAGAATAAAAATAAAAAAAATGAATTAAAAATGATATAAAAATTTACATAATTTAGACATAACAGATTAACCTCTAAATTTGTAAGCTATGGCCAGTAAACAAAGTTGTTTTCAAGAACAATATAAAGCTTGATAAGGATTTAGAAAATTCCATATCGGGATACTTATTACATAAGGTCATCATCCTATCCATAGGGATCAAATCTGAGGGTTGACATTTAAATATTTGAAAATGACGAGCATTTCTTCTTGGAATCTTGAAGTTCAATAAGGGTAACAAAGAGCTACAGTCAAATAGCGAGTTTGTAATTTTATATATAAACAAAATGTCTATGTACACCCTACGTATACCTAGAGAACTTAGTCTATATGTTTCCAATGCAACACTGTACGAACTAGACTGCCCTAAAGAACGATATGTTATTCTCCTAAGAAATGTCTTTTGAATTTGTTCAATTCTATTACTATTAACTGTCCCTAACCCCGCCCATACTTCAGAGCAGTATTCCAATTTGGTACGTACCAAAGAACTAAATAGTACCATAAAAGTAAGAGAATTCTGAAAATCTTTAGAAATCCAGTATATCAGGCCCGAACTTTTCTTACTGGCACTAAGTATTCTTTCTACATGAAAGTCAAATTTCAGTTTTGAGTCAAAGAAGACACCTAAATCTTTATGTACGTGTTTTCTGGGTATGACAGTTCCATTGACATTGTAATTATAAATAAAGGTATCTCTCTTACGAGTATATGACATAACAACGGTCTTATCTGTGTTACACTTCATACCATTATATGAGCACCATTCCAGAATAGAATTTACATCTTCTTGTAACTGTATTGCATCCTCACAATATTGGATTGATTTACTAATTTTTAAATCGTCGGCGAATATGTCCGCACGACTCAGTATTACTTCTGAGATGTCATTGAAAAATATAATAAACAGGAGCGGCCCCAAGTTGGACCCTTGGGGGACGCCCGAGGGGATCAAACAATCATCTGAGTAGTAATTACCAATTTTTACCCGAAAACAGCGATTGCTCAAATAATTTTTAAAAAATGTTATAAATAATGGTGACAAACCAAATTTTTCTAACTTTTTCAACAGTAATCTGTGAGGAACTAAATCAAAAGCTTTACTGAGATCAAAATATACAGTGTCAACTTGACCTTGATTAAGGACTACTGGGGCTGTGGCCTGTAAAAACGATACCAAATTTGTACTAGTCGATCTACCTCTCATGAACCCATGCTGATTAAAACTGATGAGATTTTTAACATGGAAAGAAATATGATTAACTAAACATTTTTCAAATATTTTAGAAAAATTACTTAGCAGGGACACCGGTCTATAGTTTTTTACATCAGTTATGTAAGAATTTTTGGGTACAGGAACCACCACCGAAGTCTTCCAAGCAGTTGGAAATCTACCAGATGACAGACATAAATTAAAAATATTACACAAAACAGGGGCAAGTATGATAATGCAGCCTTTTAAGATAAATGCTGGAAAGTTATCTGAACCAGAAACTGTTGAGGATTTTAAACTCTTGGCCGCATTCACGACATCCGCCACTGATAGTACAGGAGGACTGAAATGTGGCACATCACTACCATGAGTATGTTGCTCAATAGGCACATCACTACTGTTGTACACTGAACTGAAATGTTGAGCAAACAACTCTGGTACTTGCAATTCAGGTACTACTTGATTATTCTGAATAATACATACCTCATGAGGATTTTTATATTTAGTTTTAATAAACTGCCAGAAAAACTTCGGGTTGGTGCACAGGTCATATTCAACTTTACTTTTGAATCTCTTCTCATCCAGAGCTAATCTCTGCTTAGTCAGTTTTCTAAATTTACTAAATGATTGTTTAAAGTAGATACTGTCAGGATTTTTCTTAACTTTTTTATGGAACTTTTCCTTTAATTGAAGTAACTTAATTAGTCGAAATGAGAACCAATGGGGGTACTTAGAGGGTCGGAATACTTTATCTGGAATAAAGTTTTGAACTGCAGAGGATACTGCATTATTTAAATCAAGAACAAGAGTGTCCGGATCAGAAGAGTTTACAAAATCATACTGCTCTAAGTAGCGGTATAGTGCGAGATAATCGCCCTGAGAAAAGTTTTTCTTAACTAATGGCACAGAAGTATGATTAAAAACATTAAGAGATATAGTTATAAGTAAACTAGGATGACTATTATCTAACTGTACAATTTCTTGCTCACGAGTAATACATAACTCCCCACAAAGATTCGAGAGCACCAAGTCCAAGATATTATCGAGAGGATTTATACGTATATAACAATGTTGACGTAAATTAAGGTTACAAAAGAGGGAATAAACTATTTCCGATTTTCTTTTAATGAAAGAATTCTGATTTTGACTAATGCCCAGTTCCCAATTAAATTCTGGTAGGTTATAATCCCCAGTTAATAATATTTTGTAGTCAGAAATATCAATGGTATCTATTAAAAAATCACAATAATCTTTTAGAGTATTAAGATCGATATCAGGGGGTAAGTAATGGTTCCCGATAAGTAGAACACAATCAGAAAGTTTCACCTCCACCCACACGCATTCAATCCCGTTATAATCTAGATCAAATCTCCTATGTATCTTGAATTTGTTCCTCCTCACTGCAAGCAATACCCCTCCCCCTCTCCTATCATGGACACCTTCTGGTATTGTGCGGTCTTTCCTAAACACAAGATATTCAGGGGTAAAATAATTGTAACTATTATACGTATGCTGTAAACCAGTCTCAGTTATGTTTACAAAATCATAATCACATCCAACAATATTGTGAAAAAACTCATCTCTTTTCCTAATAGTTCGTAGCCCACGAACATTCTGATAATATATACTAATATTATTAATGGACATAATGGGTATTGAAAAAATTAAGGAATAACATATTCCGATAACAGCCGCCCATAGTAAGGCTTTATCATGCAACCACCAGGCCATATGGATACATCATCTATTTTTTCGAAGTCTGACACCAGAACTTCTACATGAAATGAAGAGTATAGCTCTTCATGCCTTGACTTTATCTTGGAAACCTTCAGATGAGAAAGTGTCAGCGAACTTTGAATCATCTCCTGAATCTCCTCAGCTTTAACCTGAGGGGCAAAGCGAGTGACAAATAGCGCCTTAGTTCTTGTGGCAGGATCCCTCAGTCTGACCATAGGTTCAACACCCAATGACTGCTTGGTACCTATTTTCACATGACCACTTGTCTTCTTACTCTGTTTCCTACGGGTTTGAACTTGCCATCCAGCAGCTTCCACCTCAGTATCACGGCCTCCCCCTCCTTGACTCGGCCCTGAGTCACTAGCCTGACCTCCCCCGCCTTGACTCGGGCTTGAAGAATTTGCTCGTGTGGAAGCACTGCTCATAGTAGTCAGCTGTTGATTAGGTACCGGAACTTTGAGATTAGGAGAAGGTACCTCATTATTACGAGGCACTGGCATCAAACCCCCCACCTTCTGACTTTGAGGCTTTGGGTGTTGAGATGGTGATTGAAGTTGGGTATTCGATCTACCTGATGGCTTGGAAATAACATTAGCATAACTGATAGAAGGAGGCATGTAAGATTGAATCTTCAGTTCTAGTGTGCCTATATTCTCCTTGGCAATTTTTAGTTCTTGTCTAAGATGTACATTATCTTCTAACAGCTTAGCCTGAGAATTTTGAACAGATTTAAGAGACTGACATAGCTCTTCAATTTTGTTAGCCAGAGAGGTAACCAAGTTTTCCGTGCTCTTGTGCACGGCGGCTGTTAGACTCTTTTCAGATGTAGATATCAGATTAGAAGTCACAATATTGTGCTCCTCAAAACATTTTTTCAATGCAGATTGAATATCAGACAAAAGTAAAACGGTCTCACCAGATTTGCGACCATCCGAAGTGATCTTCTCAGCATCACCACCTGTACCAGACTTATCCGAACCCTTGCAAGTTCGGCAACGCCATGCCTCCTTCAGATCCTTGCTCATAGCTTTCCAGGTTGACATAGCCAAGGAACATTGGTGATGGTAACGCACCAAACACCCAAGGCACTTGATGTACCCATCTTGCGGAGACACCTCCAAACTACATTTACCACACTCTTTACTCATGTTTATCAAGATATGGTAACAGAAAACATTATAGTTTATAAAAAAGCAGATTTATAAACATATTATGTTACGCGATTAAAAATCGAACAATAGAAATTTAAAGTTGCAATACTATTTCTAAGAACTGAAGATGCACTAAAATAAGATGCACTACTGATAAGAAACTCTAGATCTAGATAGAAATGTACATAAATGTACAGTTATATTGTTCCTTTATAGCTATGAAACAAAGAAGATCTAAAAAACATAGATAACTTTTTTATCACTACTATTATCAGAGTTTTAAAAACGGCATTTTGAAAAGAAAATCAAACCAAGTAAATTGGTATAGAACAAAAGTAAAAAACACGAAAATTTACATTTTTATTAATGAGAATTCGGGAGCGTGAAAACAATCGACCAGTCACAGTGACGACGACGAAAAAAAAAAAAAATAATAATAATAATAATGATGTCGTTGTCCTTGCTGGACCACTTCTTCACCTCCTGGTGCAGCCCGTGAGCCGCCACCTGAGAGGGACAGATAGAATAATAATAATAATAATAATAATAATGATGTCGTTGTCCTTGCTGGACCACTGCTTCACCTCCTGGTGCAGCCCGTGAGCCGCCACCTGAGAAGGACAGATAGAATAATAATAATAATAATGATGTCGTTGTCCTTGCTGGACCACTTCTTCACCTCCTGGTGCAGCCCGTGAGCCGCCACCTGAGAGGGACAGATAGAATAATAATAATAATAATAATGATGTCGTTGTCCTTGCTGGACCACTTCTTCACCTCCTGGTGCAGCCCGTGAGCCGCCACCTGAGAGGGACAGATAGAATAATAATAATAATAATAATGATGTCGTTGTCCTTGCTGGACCACTTCTTCACCTCCTGGTGCAGCCCGTGAGCCGCCACCTGAGAAGGACAGATAGAATAATAATAATAATAATGATGTCGTTGTCCTTGCTGGACCACTGCTTCACCTCCTGGTGCAGCCCGTGAGCCGCCACCTGAGAAGGACAGATAGAATAATAATAATAATAATGATGTCGTTGTCCTTGCTGGACCACTTCTTCACCTCCTGGTGCAGCCCGTGAGCCGCCACCTGAGAGGGACAGATAGAATAATAATAATAATAATAATGATGTCGTTGTCCTTGCTGGACCACTTCTTCACCTCCTGGTGCAGCCCGTGAGCCGCCACCTGAGAGGGACAGATAGAATAATAATAATAATAATAATGATGTCGTTGTCCTTGCTGGACCACTTCTTCACCTCCTGGTGCAGCCCGTGAGCCGCCACCTGAGAGGGACAGATAGAATAATAATAATAATAATAATAATAATAATGATGTCGTTGTCCTTGCTGGACCACTGCTTCACCTCCTGGTGCAGCCCGTGAGCCGCCACCTGAGAAGGACAGATAGAATAATAATAATAATAATAATAATAATGATGTCGTTGTCCTTGCTGGACCACTTCTTCACCTCCTGGTGCAGCCCGTGAGCCGCCACCTGAGAGGGACAGATAGAATAATTTGAATTTGAATTTGAATTTATTTATTAAAGTGAAAAACAAACAGTTGATTCCCTCACAATAAATGGGGATCAACCTATTATATGCTACTCACTATAAGACAAGTATAGATATAAACATGAGGTATAAAATTTAAGAAAGGTAAATAGTAAAATGTAAAAAGTATAATAAAAAAATAAATGCTTGACAGACATGTACTGATGTACCTGCATAAGATGTTTGACAAGTACATGGGCAGTAATAATTGATTTAGAGTAAGTATTAACAAATTAATTTCTTAATCAATTAACAAATTTTTAACTAGATTATTAAAAGTACTAGGGCCAAGAGAAAATTCCAGATCAGGATATATATTGCAGGTTGACATGATTCTACTCAATGGTATAAGTTTGTTGTTTGCATCTGAGGGTAATTTAAAGTGTCTGAAGTGTCTAGAGTTTAACCTAGGTACATTGAAATGAACATTGTCCAACAGATATTGGCAGCAGATTAAATTATTCAGTAGTTTAAACATAAATGTTATTTCTTTAAAGGTTCTGCGTGAAGATAATTTTTCGATGTTGTACAGGGTAAGAGATGTATTATAAGATTTAGAACGACCGTATGAACGATATGTAATTCTCCTCAGAAAGTTTTTTTGCACTTGTTCGATTTTTGCAATGTCAGTGATACCAATACCACCCCAGACCTCAGAACAGTATTCTAACCTGGAGCGAACAAGTGCGTTAAAGAGCACTGTGAAGGTGGTTGGATTTTTGAAATCTTTGGTCACCCAGTATACTAGACCACTATTTCTCCTAGCTGTTGCAATTGTTTTTAAAATATGATAGTTAAAGTTGAGCTTGGAGTCAACATAAACTCCTAGGTCTCTGAGCTCAAATTTCCTTGTAATTGCATTACCGTTAATGAAATAGTCATGGAAATAGGGGTGACGTTTCCTAGTAAAAGATAAAACAGCGGTTTTCCCCACATTACACTGCATGCCGTTTTCATCACACCATTTAACAATAGAGTTTATATCTCTTTGTAGGAGATTGGCATCTTCAGGATCATTTATAATGCGACAAATTTTTAAATCGTCCGCGAAAATTTCAAAACGACTGGCAATGACCTTTTTAATGCTGTCAAAAAAAATGATGAAGAGCAAAGGCCCGGCGTTCGAACCTTGGATTACGCCCGAGGGTATGGTGTGCTCAATAGATAAAAAGTTACCGTTCCTAACGCGGAATGATCGACCACGTAAATAGTCTTTGAAAAAATCTGAATAGAGTGAAGAGAGTCCAACAGCACTTTCCATTTTCTTCACTAAAAGATCGTGATTTACAAGGTCAAAAGCCCGTGATAAGTCGAAATATACAGTGTCTAATTGCCGTTGATTGAGGACGGCAGGACCGGCAAATTCAAGAAATGACATTAAATTAGTGGCTGTCGATCGACCAGGGATAAAACCATGTTGATGTTGGCTTAGAGTATTTTTAGCATGAAAAATTAAGTGCTTCACTAATATTTTTTCGAAAATTTTAGAAAAGTTGGTTAAAAGTGCTATTGGTCGATAGTTTTTCACATCACTTACATTAGAATTTTTTGGCACAGGTACCACAATGGAGGTCTTCCAAGAAGTTGGAAACTTTCCATCAGTCAAACAAATATTAAATATTTTACAAAGAATTGGAGCTATAACATTTATGCAGCCTTTCACGATAAAAGAGGGAATTTCATCTGAGCCTGACACAAAAGATGATTTCAGAGATTTAGTTGCATTTATAACATCCAGTACAGAGACAGCGGGTGGTGCGAGTGACGTAGCGCCGGCACTGGTATTGTCCGGGGGTTCCCTAAGAGTAGTACTTTGGGTGTTATAAATAGAACTAAAGTGAGTAGCAAAAACATCAGGTATTTCATCTTCTGATAACACATGACCATTTTGCACAATGCTAATTTGATGTGAATTTTTGTACTGAGTTTTCAAGTACTGCCAAAAGAATTTGGGATTATTGTACAAGTCTGTCTCTACTTTACATTTATATCTGCGCTCATCGATAATTAGAGTTTTTTTACATAGTTTCCTAAGCCTAGTGAAATTATTTCTGTGGTATTCATTGTTTGGATATTTTTTTAGTTTCTTATGGAATTTTGCTTTGGTACGTAATAAATTTACAAGTCTATAGGAAAACCAATAAGGATGTTTAGAGGGATGTACAGTTTTTACAGGTATAAATCTATCTATTGCCTGGGTTAAAGTATTTGTAAGGTCCCCAACCAGCACATCAATATCAGAAGAATGAGAGTGAGTGTGACGGGAAACATGACTATACAGGCCACCATAATCTCCTTTGGCGAAATTCTTTTTAACAATAGGTACAAAAGTACTCTTACATACAGGGAGTGACAGAGTGATAAGGAGACTAGGGTGCTGAAAGTCAGTAGGGACTAGACCTTGATCAAGTGATACTAAAAGTTCGTTTGATAAATTGGAACATACTAAATCCAAAAGGTTGTCATTTATATCAAGACGAATAGAATTTTGCTGAACGAGATTTAGGTTACAAATAACTGAATAGATAATTTCAGATTTTTTCCTAATTGCGGAGTTATCGTTAAGACTAACACCCAAATTCCAATTAAATCTAGGTATATTGAAATCTCCTAAAAATAAAATCTTATACAGAGATATATCAATGTTTTCAATTAAAAATTTAGAGTAACGTTCTAAGAGATCGGGACTAATTTGGGGAGGAATATAGTGGTTTCCTATCAGAAGAGTACATTCAGAATTGACTTTAATCTCAATCCATATACATTCAATGTTATTAAAATCTAGGTCAAATCTGCGATGTATTTTCAAGTTTTTCCGGCCCGCAATCAGAACACCTCCACCCCTCGTATCTTGATCCGGGTTTGTATTTAGCCTATCTTTCCTATATACGTAATAGTCTTGGGAAAAGTAAGAGTAGCTGTTGAAATTTTCATTGAGCCATGTTTCTGTGAGGCATAAAATATCATAGTCGCTACCAATAAAGTTAGCATAGAATTCAGATCTTTTTGTGCGAAGTCCTCTACAATTTTGATAAAAAATATTAAGGAAATTATTCATAATAATTAATTAAAATAATAAAGAGTTAGTTAAGAGTTATTTGCAGTTAGTGCCTCATTGAGGACAATATCGGGTATGAGCCGCCCTACATACGGTTTAATCAAACATCCATCTGGCCACACTCCGACATCATAAATATTGGCAAAATCAGATGACAATACTTCAACATGAAAAGAACTATAGTACTCTTGATGTTTGGTTTTTAATTTGGAAACCTTCAGGTGTGTACATGCTGGAGGCACCGAACTAGTAACAATATTTTTGATGTCTTGAGAAGTCACAGTCGGGGAGAAACGGGTGACGAATAGGGCTGAGGTCATGACACGGGATTCCCTGGGCACAATCATGGGCGTGGAAGACGAATTGGCAGTGGGGATGGCTTTAGTTCCAATCATAGGTTTGATGTTCTTACCACCGCGTTTCCGACGAGTAGCAGTTCTCCAATCAGAAGGGTCCCCAGGGTCCGTGGAGGGAACACCTCCATCACTGCGCTGACGTGGAGGTGCATGGGAGAGTACAGCATGGGTAGCAGAGCCGCCGGTGGGACTAGACACACGCGCCGCCTCGGTCCCACTGCTGCGAGAAGATTGAGAGAATGAGCTGACACGAACCGTGGGACTCGGGACTTGAAGACTAGCAGCAGAGCTATAGGATGCCTTGTGACCTTGCGTAGCTGTGTTATCAGTAATAGAGTCATTAGATAGAACTTTCTGCATCTTGAGTTCCATGGTGCATAATTTTTCCTTGGTAAAGTTCAACTCGTTCTTAAGTTGAATGTTGTCTTCAACGAGTTTCTGCTGTGTAGACTGCAAAGTTGTAATAGACTCATTAAGAACATCAACTTTTTGAGTTAAAGATATGAACAGTTTTTCCATGTTTTCATGCATATCATTGATATGTCCCTTGAGACTTTGTTCAAAGTTAGTGAACAGAGAAGATGTTTTGGACACATTGTCCTTAGAGAATGATTTTAGTGTTTCTTTTACCAGTTTGAGAACATCAGTAGATTCACCTGAGTTTTCAGGGGGAGCAGGAGACTTGGGGCCTTGCTTTCGACATGATTCACAGCGCCACTCCTCCTTACTCGCCTGGCTCTTAGACTTCCAAGTACTTGCGGCAAGAGAACATTGGTAGTGATAACGCTTACCACATCCATGACATTTGATGTATCCCACTTCAGGGTCGAGTTCCACAGCACACTTACTGCACGCAGTCATTATTCAATAAAGTTTATCATAGTTTGAAATATAAATTATTCACAAATCACAGAATCACCAAGTTAGGTATTTTCTAGCTAGGAACCGAAGAGTAGTATGAGAAATAATTTGTTCACAGAAAATAATTAATATCTCGTAGATAAAATAGTGCAAATAATTAAATTACACTAGAAAAACAAAACTTGGGAAAATATTGATGATACTTGAATAAAGAACATTTTATGTTGCAGATTACTGCATTATCACAAAGACAAAAACTTAAAAGATTATATTTTATTTTAAAGAAAAACACAGAGCTAAAAACAATCGACTGACCTCTAAAAACAATACAACACCTGAGAGGGACAGATAGAATAATTCAAATTCAAATTCAAATGTTTATTTATTGATTTAAAGTGCATATACAAAACAGTTAATAAAAACCAATTACATTGTTAATACACTATAAAAAAAAAGAGGAACAAAAAAGTAAGTTAAAAAAAAAGTTAACAATAAATAAAAGAATATTTTAAACAATTTGTTAGAATAAGACTTAAGAATCTGTCTCAAAAAACATCTGTTTGAGGTTAGAAATAAAAACACTCAAAGTTTGAGCGTAGTCAAGATCAGGGTGACTATTACAGAGACTCAGAACCCTCAATATGGGTACAATATTTGAAGGAATTGCCTTAAATGGAGTATGTTGACGGCGACTAGACCTCCTTAAACTAGGTATGTTAAAAACTATTTGGGATGACAGAAAATCACAGTCAGTGATGTTGTTGAGAAGTTTGTAAATAAGCATTATGTCTTTGTATTTCCTTCGAGCTTCTAGTCTTGTAAGACCATAAGTTTGAAGAGAAATATTATATGAATTTGAAAACCCTAAGGCACGGAAAGAAACTCTCCTAAGGAAGTTCTTAGTAATTCAATTCAATTCAATTCAAATATGATTTTATTATAGTGTATAATCAAAACAGTCAAAGCCGTTACAAAGTTTCGACTTTGACCAATTACATTGGTACACACTTAAGAACTAAGGTATAAAAGAATAAAATAACTTTTATGAAGAGAAAAAAGTACATGTGAAATGGGTTGTATGTTTACACTAAAATTACCTATTGCTAATTCAGCTGAGTTAATTAGAGCTTGTGATATTGTTATTAAAAGACAAAACTCGAAAACAATCAACTAAGTAGAAAAAGAAAAACAAAAGATACAAGGATCTTGGGAAATATGTATAAATAAACAAATCTGATATAAGACTCTTCGTGATATCCACTATTGTAAAGTATAGCTAATGCATCTCGCCTAGAATGTTATTCAGTGCATTTACAAATGCACACAAAGAAAGAGAAAAATCAAAACTAGGATAGAAGTTACACAGGTACATGCATCTGTTTATGGGAATCAGTTTAAAGTTGTCTTTATTGTGTATTTTGAAGTGCCTAAAATGCCTAGAATTTAATCTAGGAACATTATAGTTCACTTTAGAAGAAATATAAATTGAGTCAATTAGGTAGTTAATTACCTTATATATAAAAATTATGTCTTTCATATCTCTTCTTGTACATAGTTTGGTCATGCTGTAAAGATCTAAAGACACATTGTAAGTAGCGGATCGGCCCATGGTATGATAGGTAATTCTTCTAAAGAAATTTTTTTGGATCTGTTCGATCTTGCTAGAGTCTGTCAATCCTAATCCATTCCAGACTTCAGAGCAGTACTCTAGTCTGGACCTTACTAGTGCTCCAAACAGTACTTTCACAGTTAAGCGGTTAGAAAAGTTCTTTGAGATCCAATAGACCAAAGCTGAACTTTTCTTAGCTGTAGATAGAATTTTATTTAAATGTGCATCAAAGTACAATTTACTGTCCATAAGCACTCCGAGATCTCTGTGAACGTGTTTTCTATCAATTTTCATACCATGAACGGTATAGTCATGGAAAAAGGTAACACGTTTTCTAGTAAAAGACATAACTACAGTTTTTTCCCGCATTACACTGCATACCGTTCCTGGTACACCAGCTACTAAAAGCATCAATATCATTTTGTAGATAAATGGCATCTGATGGCTCTGTAATTATACGACTAATTTTCAAGTCATCTGCGAATATTTCGAAGTGACTTGATAGGACATTTTTGACATCATCAAAAAATATGATGAAGAGCAGTGGCCCTAAATTTGACCCTTGCGGGACTGAAGAAGGAATAGAATGTTCTGTGGAGTAAAAATTGCCATGCTTGACACGGAAAGAACGCCCTTGTAGGTAGTTCCTAAAAAAATTGCTGTAAGATGGAGTAAAACCTAACCTTTTTAATTTTTCAATTAGGAGGTCATGATTTACGACATCAAAAGCTCGGCTAAGGTCGAAATATACCGTATCTACTTGACCTTGATTAATTACAGGAGGGGCCGCAAAGTGCAAGAAGGAGACTAAATTGGTGACTGTAGAGCGACCACTCAAAAAACCATGTTGATGAGGACTAAGATTGTTTTTGAGATTAAATATTAAAGTGTTAATAATTATTTTTTCAAATATTTTTGAAAGATTACAAAGCAAAGATATTGGTCGATAATTATTTACATTGTTGACATTACCATTTTTAGGGACAGGCACAACGATAGCAGTTTTCCAAGATGTAGGAAATTTCCCTGTCTCAAGACATATGTTGAAAATTTTACAGAGTTGTGCTGCTATCAAGTTAACACAACCTTTTAAAATAAAAGATGGAATGCCATCAGCACCAGTCACAAATGTTGGTTTCAAAGACTTTGTAGCCTTTATAATGTCCGCCACTGTTATGACGGGAGGAGTAATAATAATAATGATAATAATAATAATAATGATGTCGTTGTCCTTGCTGGACCACTGCTTCACCTCCTGGTGCAGCCCGTGAGCCGCCACCTGAGAAGGACAGATAGAATAATAATAATAATAATGATGTCGTTGTCCTTGCTGGACCACTTCTTCACCTCCTGGTGCAGCCCGTGAGCCGCCACCTGAGAGGGACAGATAGAATAATAATAATAATAATGATGTCGTTGTCCTTGCTGGACCACTTCTTCACCTCCTGGTGCAGCCCGTGAGCCGCCACCTGAGAAGGACAGATAGAATAATAATAATAATAATAATAATAATGATGTCGTTGTCCTTGCTGGACCACTGCTTCACCTCCTGGTGCAGCCCGTGAGCCGCCACCTGAGAAGGACAGATAGAATAATAATAATAATAATGATGTCGTTGTCCTTGCTGGACCACTTCTTCACCTCCTGGTGCAGCCCGTGAGCCGCCACCTGAGAGGGACAGATAGAATAATAATAATAATAATAATGATGTCGTTGTCCTTGCTGGACCACTTCTTCACCTCCTGGTGCAGCCCGTGAGCCGCCACCTGAGAGGGACAGATAGAATAATAATAATAATAATAATGATGTCGTTGTCCTTGCTGGACCACTTCTTCACCTCCTGGTGCAGCCCGTGAGCCGCCACCTGAGAGGGACAGATAGAATAATAATAATAATAATAATAATAATGATGTCGTTGTCCTTGCTGGACCACTTCTTCACCTCCTGGTGCAGCCCGTGAGCCGCCACCTGAGAGGGACAGATAGAATAATAATAATAATAATAATAATAATAATGATGTCGTTGTCCTTGCTGGACCACTGCTTCACCTCCTGGTGCAGCCCGTGAGCCGCCACCTGAGAAGGACAGATAGAATAATAATAATAATAATGATGTCGTTGTCCTTGCTGGACCACTTCTTCACCTCCTGGTGCAGCCCGTGAGCCGCCACCTGAGAGGGACAGATAGAATAATAATAATAATAATAATGATGTCGTTGTCCTTGCTGGACCACTTCTTCACCTCCTGGTGCAGCCCGTGAGCCGCCACCTGAGAGGGACAGATAGAATAATAATAATAATAATAATGATGTCGTTGTCCTTGCTGGACCACTTCTTCACCTCCTGGTGCAGCCCGTGAGCCGCCACCTGAGAGGGACAGATAGAATAATAATAATAATAATAATAATAATGATGTCGTTGTCCTTGCTGGACCACTGCTTCACCTCCTGGTGCAGCCCGTGAGCCGCCACCTGAGAAGGACAGATAGAATAATAATAATAATAATGATGTCGTTGTCCTTGCTGGACCACTTCTTCACCTCCTGGTGCAGCCCGTGAGCCGCCACCTGAGAGGGACAGATAGAATAATAATAATAATAATAATGATGTCGTTGTCCTTGCTGGACCACTTCTTCACCTCCTGGTGCAGCCCGTGAGCCGCCACCTGAGAAGAACAGATAGAATAATAATAATAATAATGATGTCGTTGTCCTTGCTGGACCACTGCTTCACCTCCTGGTGCAGCCCGTGAGCCGCCACCTGAGAAGAACAGATATATGTAATAATAATATTTTTTTTTAATTTTAATTTATTTGTATTTAAATTTATAATGTTTTACAAATGGTTGGTAAACAAGAAAATGATTTATATCTAAATTTAATATGGAAAAGGTATCAGGATCATTGACTAACTCTAGCAAATGAATTTCAATAAAAATCTATATGATGAACTAAGGGAAGGCTGATTTTGTATGCAAATTACGTAAGCACTGTATAATATTTAGGAATTATATGTAATGAAACTCTCTTTTATAAGTATAGATAATAATAATAAAATATGCAGAACAGAATCAATTGGAGAAGACTGGTTTATGGAGTTTTTGAGCCCTGTCGCAACCCATCAGGAAGTAAGTAAAAATTATCAGAAGAAATGTAACCAACAATCCATACCAAGTCTTTATTATCGTCGCCTATATTGCTTTGTAGCCCATAGATCGACAGCATATTACCTTTAATTTACATGTATAATAATGTGTCAATAGAGTGAAATCTCGTATAATAATCCAAGTCCCTAATAACAGGGACCACTAAGGGGCATGACCAGGAGATAATAAAATGTACAGGGTGGACCATGGGGTCAGGGCAACCAATATAATATACAGGGTGGCCCATGGGGACAGGGCAACCAATAAAATATACAGGGTGGCCCATGGGGACAGGGCAACCAATAAAATATACAGGGTGGATCATGGGGTCAGGACAACCAATAAAATATACAGGGTGGATCATGGGGTCAGGGCAACCAATAAAATATACAGGGTGGATCATGGGGTCAGGGCAACCAATAAAATATACAGGGTGGATCATGGGGACAAGGCAACCAATAAAATATACAGGGTGGATCATTGGGACTGGGCAACCAATAAAACATACAGGGTGGATCATGGGGACAGGGCAACCAATAAAATATACAGGGTGGCCCATGGGACAGGACAACCAATAAAACATACAGGGTGGCCATGCACTCACCATGATGGGCTGGCTGGGCAGGGGCGCGTGCATGAACATGTCATCCTCATCGTCCGTCTCCGGAGGAGGGGGGCGGGGAGGGGGCAGCTCCCCCCCTGGGAGTGGGGGGCGCGGGGGTGCTATGTCTGGAACAACACAACCATAGTGACAACTTATTAATTGACATTTTATTTATTCTGCCCGCGTGATAAGTCTCATTTAATCCAAACACAGTGGAACTGTTCTTAGTTCTTAGAAGCTTCAGCTTAGGAAAAATACCTTTGTATACGTGATCCTGTTATTTTTTTTTTTTTTTTTTTAATCTGGATCTAAGAGATCTCAAGGGACCGGATTTTTTTCTCTTATATCCGGGTTTCTCTTATAAAGAGGTTATTTTTCCTCATACAGCAGCTAATTTGACCTGGTATTTTTTTTTCTTATATTCAGGTTTCTTGTATATCCAATTCTCTTATATCCAGCTTTCTTGTATATCCAGTTCTCTTATATCCAGGTTTCTTGTACATCCAGTTCTCTTATATCCAGGTTTCTTGTATATCCAGTTCTCTTATATCCAGGTTTCTTGTATATCCAGTTCTCTTATATCCATGTTTCTTGTACATCCAGTTCTCTTATATCCAGGTTTCTTGTATATCCAGTTCTCTTATATCCATGTTTCTTGTACATCCAGTTCTCTTATATCCATGTTTCTTGTATATCCAGTTCTCTTATATCCAGGTTTCTTGTACATCCAGTTCTCTTATATCCATGTTTCTTGTATATCCAGTTCTCTTATATCCATGTTTCTTGTATATCCAGTTCTCTTATATCCAGGTTTCTTGTATATCCAATTCTCTTATATCCAGCTTTCTTGTATATCCAGTTCTCTTATATCCAGGTTACTTGTATATCCAATTCTCATATATCCAGGTTTCTTGTATATCCAGTTCTCTTATATCCAGGTTTCTTGTATATCCAATTCTCTTATATCCAGCTTTCTTGTATATCCAGTTCTCTTATATCCAGGTTACTTGTATATCCAATTCTCATATATCCAGGTTTCTTGTATATCCAGTTCTCTTATATCCAGGTTTCTTGTATATCCAATTCTCTTATATCTAGGTTCGACTGTAACTGTTTAGGTTAGATCATTATGTGGTCATAGATTAATCCGTGTCACCCTTATGAGGTGTCGAAGGGTGACAGGAACATGGAGAAATTATAGGACATTTTGGCCGGATATCAAGGTGTTAAAAAAGAAGCATAACGGTCTGGTGCAGACCACTTGTTCTAGGCCACGTAGGATGAACTAACGTTCAGCGAGGGAAACATTATGAAACAGGATAAAAGTTAAGATAAACCACGCCTTTTTTTTTTTTTTTTTTTTTTTTTTTAATCTCTGTTTACACGCATATTATATGTAATTACGTAAACAGGTTATAATAATAATACTCTTGAGTGGAAGGTAACCACTAGGCGAGGTTAATGCTTAAAGTATTTTCTACCACCTAACCCTCAGAGTCTTATAAGTATGTGGTCACAAACTAAAATTAACGAGGAAAAATTCATGCACTGGGTGGGATTCAAATCAAGGGATCCCTACGCTACCTGGATTACCAGATGTCATTTCCTAACGCCTCCGTGGCGTAATGGTTGTGACTACTGCCCGTAGTCCAGAGATCCCGAGTTCGATCCCCGGTTGGAGCAGACTTTTCGAAGAAAATTCTGTTCCCTCCGAACACGTGAGGCTGGCATTTCCGGCCCTACCCAGGCTGGGTGAGGTTAATGTGGGTAGCTGGTGCGATTCCCAGCGAATGGAGGGTAACACCCCCGTCCAGATCAGGACGTTAAAACCAAATAGAATCGTTGGCGTTAGGAAGGGCATCCAGCCACAAAAAACATGCTCCACCCTATCAACCTCAACCATGAGGTTGAACAATGCCGACCCCAAAAGCAACATAAGCTAATATGGGATAAAGGCAAGGGAGATATATATTTCCTAACGCTATATGTACATTGTACTAGTTGAAAAAAAATTAAACTTAAAATTTTGACAACTTAAAAGTTCAACACTTCCTTACCTCTGTCATACGCATTGGATTTGATCTGCTTCTGATACAATGGCTCGTCTGGAAGGGAAGAGATTAGAAGTGAGGAGTGCATGAGTACAACTACAAGAGTGATCCAGTGATGAGGAAAATAAAATACAACAATGCCTGAAAATATCTTTTTCTTTTTTTTCTGACGGGTCATTCATAATTATATATATGTCAAGACCGTTTGTCAAATAAAATAAAATTTGAGGTAAGGCATTTTCGTCATGATACAACAAGGGAGTGCCACATCTAAATTGGGTACCCTACCTTGTGAGAAGTCTTTCAAGGAAATGGTTTCTACTGACCAAGATAGTTTAATGCTGTTATTTAAATAAATAAATAGTTCTACATAAACAAAAAAAGAAAAGAAAATCCAAGAACACAAATAATGAAGAATACTAGTAAATTATAGAACACAAATTTACAATCTACTGTAAATGGGGAAGTGCTAGAAAATCTAAACTCAAAACTTTCTTTTAATTGAAAAACTAATTTACAACATAATTAATACTTACGTGACATTAAGTTTATCATAATATTTGTGTTCATCATAATCGTGATATCACAACTACTCAAACTCACTTTACTAAATATTTGTTGAACTTGGGACTTGAACCAAAGACCTCCAGGTTACAAGTCCGCCGCCTTATCGATCAAGCTACTGAGGTCGGTACGTGACATTAAAGGGTCATTAATTTATCATATTTGTGTTAATCAACTTGTACTGTCACAATAACTCAAACCAGCCTTACTGAAGTTCTCCATGCTTGCAATTCTCAACGCCCAAGCTACTGACGTAGGTTAAATACCAAGGGGCGAGATTAAAGCCTATACTTTTCTCTGCCACTTTACCCCATTCAACGGCGGTCTCGCTAGAAGACTATAAACAGAGAATTGACTAGCCAACCCTTACAAGCCAGGCTAGCTTGCACTTTCCAAAGGGTTTAATGGCTCATAAAGAAAAAGTCCAATTCCTCACGATGGTTGATCGCACTTAGAAATAAATGTGGTTCAGGACGAGCCAAATTTGAAATAAAGTTGGCTGGAGACCCTTCGGCTGTAGCCAAGCTGGCTACAACAACAACAACAACAACAAACGGAAAAACAATTAAAGGCGAGATTGAGTAACTAGAATATAGAATAGAATATACCTTGTTTATACTGCCGAGGTAAGACTGAAAAGTCCCTTTACTCCAGCAGTCAAACAGGTCTTATATATTTTATGGGATAGTTGTGATGATCACGATTGAGGTTCACACAAATATGACAACAAGAAATCCATTTCTTATGTAACACAGAGAGTAGAGGCTGAATTATAAAACAGGATTAATGTTAAGATAAGCCAGACACGCCCTCAAGTCGAAGTTTCAACCAATCACAGTGCACCATAGCCCGAGTTGAGGGACAGTCTGACTTATCTGAACTTTAATTCGGGCCTAAGTATTATGTGGGTAAGTGTGTAAGTATAGTGGATTAGTACCTGTCACTACATAGTGGTTAGCATAAGCAATGTGATGAGGTGAGGCGTTACTTTCGTGAGCATAGGCAAAGTCATAGTCACTGTTAGCATCTGAAACAGTATGGTGGTTAAAATTAGCGGTTTAATATACAGAGTGACCTTGAACCTATGTTCACAAGAAATGATTGGGTAGGTCCCGTAGAAACATTAAATAAATAAAATATCTCGTAAAAATTAATACTGCCACCTATTAGGTATATTAACTGGGTATTAATTTTATTCCACAACCAAAAATAATTTAGTAATGTAACCAAAAAAACGAACACAATACTTCTGACTTCTAATATTAGAAATTTCTGGGAAGTAATAATTCAACACTGCAGATCAGCATTGCCATTCAAAGAGGCAATGCTGGAAGCATAGTGTCAGTGTTGCCAATGCTAAGTAATGAAGATAAATTATTTAGTAATGTAAGTACAATTTTATGAACATCAATTGTTCATTATTTAACAAGGCAAGTTCTACATGGAGGTAAATGGTAAGGATGAAGTAAATAAATAAAAAGTTGAGTTCAAAATTAAACTGAGTGAGTTTTACTAAAGTAACACTGTTAAGATTTCGTTTATCAATTGTCACAATAATCAATTGGTTATTTTAATAGCGCATTGAAGGGTGATATTGGTTGTTTAGGAAGGCTTCAACCATATTGATGGCATATTAGAGTATAGTTATTAATACGACCTTTATTTTCTTTTTCAATGCAATATTGATTAAATAATAATAATAACACTCTTTAGTGGAAGGTAACCACCAAGCGAGGTTAATGCTTAAAGCATTTCTTACCACCTAACCCTTACAGTCTTATTATTATGTGGTCAAAAACTCAAATTAACGAGGAAAAATTCATGCACTGGGTGGGATTCGAACCAACGGATCCCTCAGCTACCTGGATTACCAGGTAGCGTAGATTGATCTCCTAGATTCTAGGACATTCGAAGGACTGCTTGAGCCATTGGAACAATACCTTTTAACTAAAATTAAGCGTCCATTAAATAGTGTGACAGTTAATAAACTCACCTTAAGTTTAAGGTGTACTAAACTATAGGGTACAATTAATTCTATAAACAACAAAGTATACATATTAACTGATAACTAATAAATACCTACACACCGTTAAAAATGAATTCTATGAAGTAAAAATACAACAGAGGGTGTACTGTAAACTGTGCACAGCGCTAACTAACAAACTCTTTTTTTTAATTGCACAAAGCGCACGATTAGCTCAGTGGTTAAGCCCGCGCTTGGCATGCGGAAGGTGTCCCGGGTTCGATTCCCTGTGCCTACAAAAATTTTATTCCTCACTTCTCGCCCATCAGAGGGGAGGCATACTACGGGATCGGCAAGCTACAACACAGACCACAAGTGTCTTCAGTAGCTCCTGTTTCATGGCTACGAAATAAAAAAGGCTGTGAAACACTAGTCTTTAAAAATAGGGACTTTTATTATTATTATTATTTTTATAAAGGGATTAGCAGTTAGGGACTTACCATGAAGGCTGAGAGAGTTGACATCAGGCACCACGGTGACAGCCTGCCTCACCTGACCCACGGAGTCCAACAGCTGAAACATGGCACAAGCAGAAATATCCCATTCAATAATTCTATTATTCTTTCGACAAATGGTCTTATGCACTGGTAGTCAAGTGGTTAACGCGCTAGTCTGGTCATCCAGGTAGCGTAGGGGGATCTGTTGGTTCGAATCCCATTTGATTTCCTCATTAATTTGAGTTTGTGACCACATAATAATAAGACTTTAAGGGTTAGGAAAAATTCATGCACCGGGTGGGATTCGGATCTCTACGCTACCTGGATTACCAGACTAGCGCTTGAACCATTTGACTACCACTGCACAGTAAACTGGCTACTATGCTAGGGATTTGAAGGTGTTCATAAAAAAAATGCTTTACTGGTTGACAACCATACTTTTTTGAGCTTTAGAAAAAGACAAAAAAAAGTCATTTTAGAGAGGAGGCGGGTCGATTCTAATAAAATTCCGACATCTGTTACCGTTTGGGATCTGGTGTTGGTATCAGACAACCCCTATTGTACCCATCCACTTTGATAATACAGAAACGTGAAGCAAAAGCCCAGGTACTCACAGCTTTGTTGGCCTCCCTCCATCTGGACACAGCGCCGGGGTCCCGCGTGTTGAGAGCCACTTGTTTGGCGTTGTGAACCATGGGAGGAACCGCTGGAACAAGACGCGAAAACAGTTGAAATAAAATTAGAAAAAAAACTTTAGATTTTTTTTTAAGAATAATGAACTAATCACACTTTCAATAATTTACTAATCAAAAAACAACCTTAATAAAGAAATAAAAAGATACATGTTTTAATGATTTCAAGTGGACAATAATTATTTCTGGATACTGTTGAAGGAGATGTAGAAGGAGGAATTCTAAAATTTAGATCAAGGAGGAAATGGTGAGATAATATACTGAAGTGAACGAGCAATTTTTTTTTATTATACAAATTTAGATAAGATAAGCGAAACCCTCTCTCTATTCGGAGTTTGAACCAAAAGCGCACTCACTATACATAGACGACCAATTTGAGGGACGGTTTAATCTTACATTTAATTTGGTCGTTGTTTATAATTCGGTAATTGGCTGCTGTCACAACTCACCGTTCTGCAACACGTTGGCTGTTGTCACAACTCACCGTTCTGCAACACGTTGGCTGCTGTCACAACTCACCGTTCTGCAACACGTTGGCTGTTGTCACAACTCACCGTTCTGCAACACGTTGGCTGCTGTCACAACTCACCGTTCTGCAACACGTTGGCTGCTGTCACAACTCACCGTTCTGCAACACGTTGGCTGCTGTCACAACTCACCGTTCTGCAACACGTTGGCTGCTGTCACAACTCACCGTTCTGCAACACGTTGGCTGCTCTGTTGAGCGCGGCCACGTAGGCCGGGTCCTCACTGTTGTCGGCCTCCTGTTTGGCCACCTGAAGGACTCGGTTGGCTAGCCGCGCGATGGCCGAGGTGTGCTCTACCATCTTGTTCGGGTCATGCCTCTGGATGCCGTCCTCACACAGGTTGGTGTGCTTCTTCATTTGCTCCTCTGAAACAATCGAGTAAATCGAGTAAAGAAACAAATAATAAAAAATATAATAATAGAGTTTGGTGGAGAGGCTATGTGCATCGACATGTCCCTTAGGATAGAACGATTACGGATATGTATGTAAACAATCGAGTTTCTTGGAGTATTATTTATTTTTTGTTGACAAATGGGCTTGACATATATTATTACGACATATAACATGTCTCGGTAGCTCAGCGGTAAAGGTGACACTCTGTGAATCCAGAGGTCGCAGGTTCGAAACCCAGCCGATACATGACAAGATGTCCTCCCATATGGGATTTTTACATTATAATACGTCTTGGCCTTACTGCTGGAATAATGGGACGAGATAGTCCTAATCGGGCAGTACAAACAAGGTGATACTAATATTTTAATTTTGTATTGTAATAACATTAGTTATAATCACTTAGTTGTACCTACGTATTATACATTGTAAATTGTGAAAAATGTCATTTTGTAAAGGATATCACAATAAACTTTAAAAAAAAAAAATATTATTCCTAAGATTCGAGATACCGTCACTCACCCGAGTACTTGACAAACTCGGCCGGGTCAATGGTCTCGTCACACAGGTCCCGCAGCCGACCCACAGAGCCCGCATACTGGTTCCGCAGATTCTCAAAGTGCTCGTCTGCGGCCTTGCTCTGCGGGTAGGTCATGCGGATGCGGCCCGCGTTCACGAGCTGCGGCGTCAGGGACTCCACCTGAGGAAACAATGGAATGAAATATATTATATCTTTTTTTTTTTTCTTTATTAAACGGAGTCCTTGGGGACTAAATTTATTAATACAATCTAGTTCTTAAAACTAATAAGTATTTTTATTCTAATCTTAAACTACTAATGTAAATTAAAATAACTTATGTACATGGACATAAGCAGACTCGGCTGTTGGGATATTATATTTAATAATAATAATCAAGAACCCACAATCAAGAAAGCACAATTTTCCATCATCCTGTCCATCACGTCAATCAACAGGAAGGTGCTTAACGAGTGAAGATCATTCCATTGTACTGTACCCTCCGATTATAACTGTTTATATATTTATGCTTAATATGTTGAACTTGTTTCCCATAATCATGTTTATGATGTACTGAACCTTTGATAGAAAGTGATGATTAAACAATAATAATAATAATAAAATTGGAATGAAATAGAATTATGGCTAGTCGATATGGTTAAACGTTAGACTTGTAAAGTAAACAAGCGAGAGCCCGATTAGCTCAGTGGTAAGTTACTCGCTTGCCATGAGGAAGGTCTTGGGTTCGAGACGACTAAAATTGTTTTAATATTAAAAGACGAATAAAAAATTACGAAAGAGAATGCCGTTGGCATTAGCACCGCTCTTAATCAAGTTTTGTTTTATTAAGGTCAATTTCCACGTATGTATATATTCTATGTAAATAAAACTTGATCTAATATGTTTAATAAGGGATACCTTCCGATGCGCTCGTGTTGACCCAGAATCTAAATGGGAAGGAGTTGGTCACTTATCGTCCATTAGGTTGGAGGCATAGCACGAAATTCACAAGGTCTACACAGACTACAAGCGTCTACAGTAGCTACTCTTTCATGGCTACGAAATAAAAAATGCTATGAAACACACGTGTTTGCTTTGTAACCCCTGTTAAGAGGGTCTTTTCATTTCTTTACCTGTCCTGCGGCCGCCACCAGAGCTTCGGCCAGTTTCTTGTTGCCGCCAGAGCCGCCAGCCGCCACCATGCGGCCTGTCTTGGCGGCCCGACGGGACCACTCCGACAGGTTGTTGGCTTTGTCTACGAAGTTGGCCTCGCGTCCCGGGGTGTCTGGAAAATTAATGAGAGGCTGTTGAGATTTGCGAGTAGACAAAAAAATCTGAATACGTATCCTAAAACGCTAAAAGATTGTCTAAGAATTGGATTTTATTCTGTGTTCGAAAATTAATGAGATGCTGTCGAGATTTTCAAGTAGACAAAAAAATCTGAATACGTATACTAAAACGCTAAAAGATTGTCTAAGAATTGGATTTTATTCTGTGTTCAAGAAATTAGTTAAATGACAGGATATGTAATCAATTTATCATCATAGGGTGGCGTCATCGTGAACGATGGTAGCCAGACAGTGGGGCAATGACTTAGCACTTCTACCACTTTTTTTACAAGGAGGCTAATAATTGACAAGGGCCCCCAGAACCAAGCCAATGCTGGTGTACTCCTTGTTTATAGTCCACCCGGCCAGACTGCTGGTCTACTCCCTATTTAGTAAATTAATGTGTATCTTTGTGTTATTATATCAGAATTATAATTATTACATCCCAATATCTCTACTTCAGTCACCATGGTCTAGCGGTAGCACAGTCAAGTTGCACAAGTTCGAATCCCGGTTCAAATATTTTCCGCTCTGTACTTTGGATGTTGGGGCCAACCCTAGCCTCGTAAGGACAATTGGGGTAGTTGTAGAGTGGTCAACGACCAGTGGCGTCATTTCAAAATTGATATTGGGCGATGATGAAGATATGATGCATTAGCATTAGTTCTAGTAATGTTAATGGTACCCACAAGCCATTGTGACATAATAACCCAAATAACTAGCCATTAATCCCTCTCTTTTTATCTTAACCATATCGTGTAGAAATTAGAAGTGAGGAAACGAACCCCAGTTGCATGGAAACGCCACATAGCGCGACACCATCGCAAAGGAGTAGAATATTTCTCGCGGTCTGTCTCGATATGAACTGTTTATGTTTACATTTGATACGGGGGGAAAAAAAATTGTGAGAGAGGAGACTCCATTGCGATACTAGCGCTGAGGACGCCACGATGCAGGCCGGCGGGGGGTGGTTTCCACACGTCTTGTTTTAAAATCGCCCCTTATTGAAAAGTCCTAGGTCCAGCAGAGTATCTCACCCTCCGGCGCCAGCACCGCCTCGGTGAACAGCTTGAGCGGGCTGCCAATGTCCACGAAGTCCTCGACCACCCGCGTCACCACCGCGCCACTGATCCTGTCCCTCAGCTCAGACAGCTTGGAGCCGAGGCTGGAGGCCAGCTGTCTGGCCGCGGGGCTGGACCCCTGGCCTGAGCGGCACAGCTCACTCAGCCCCCGCGCCAGCCGGTCTACCTCGTCACACAGAGAGAGGATCTCCGCCCGCTGCACGCCGGGGAGACCTTCCGCCACCTTCATCAGGGTGTAAATTAACAATCAAAATTACGGTGAAAATGTGACGTGAAAAATTTCAAAATATAAAGTCAATTTCATAAAGAATTTGAATATAAAATTAAATTGACATTCAAAATTACGGTGAAAATGTGACGTGAAAAATTTCAAAATTATAAAGTCAATTTCATAAAGAATTTGAATATGCAATTAAATTGACATTCAAAATTACGGGGAGAAGAGTGCAGTTAAAATGTGATGTGAATATAATCTATAAACTCAATTTCATAAAGAATCTGAATATGCAATTAAATCCGACTGTGATGTTTTTTAAACTTATACCTACTTGTAATTTATTTTTACTATTTTCATGGGTGTTGCCATTTCATGTTTCCGATGTTTGTGTTCTTGTATGGGGTTGTTCCCGTCCAATAAATATACTTAAATTGACATTCAAAATTACGGGGAGAAGAGTGTAGTGAAATGTGACGTGAATAAAATCAAAATATAAAGTTCATTATTCAAAATATTTCTCTTTTGTAATTTTATATATAATGTTATACCTACTTTTATATAAATACTTTGTATACTACATGTACCTACATTGTATAGATGTACCTATTATATAAATAAAACTACAACTTTAGTTGTGATACTGTTCATAATAATATGCAATTAAACGAAGGTCGGTCCATTTTAAATTCTGTAGTTTACTTTGAAATAACCTTGAACCTTGGCAGATTTGTAATTCATAAGATGCTTCCTTTTATGAAATTAAGGCGGCGGACTCGTTACTGGAGGTCGGTGGTTCGAGTCCCAAGTTCAGCAAATATTTAGCAAAGCAAGTTTGAGCAATTGTGATAAAACATCACATCTGGATTAACACAAATATGATAACTTTATTAATTCAGTTATGAATAAATTTTCATTAAAACCAATAGTTTTCGAGAAAAATCAACTGGCACAGTTCCACCGTGTAGAAAGCTTATTTACCTTTCGGTCGTCCTGTTTCGTGCATACCAAGGCAGCAGTGAGAGAAAACGGACAATTATGTAAGAACAATGTTTAACGATAAGATTAAAACCAGATTAGCATGATTAAAAGTTTTAGTTAAGTACGTTTTTCATACCTAGAGAAGTTAGCAATGGGTCTATCTTTACATTTATTTTCCCATTATCGATTATATGTATATTATTATATGCATACCTTATTATTTTATTATTATAGTCTAATTATGTATATTATTATATGCATACCTTATTATTTTATTATTATAGTCTGACAGAAAATATAGAGATAAAAAAACTATGAAAAGTGATAAAATTTGCGTTACCATTTAAGACATCTCCACCTCTTTTCCATCAAAAAAGTCTGATAATGTTTACATTTTTCCGTAAAAAATACAAAAAAGCCTCATAGATTAATAATTAATATTTCCCGACTTACTTGTTTAAGAAGAAGAAAAATAAAAATTTGAACAATTTTTTTGCTTGTTTATATAAAAAAATTGTTAACAAAACAAAAGTGTTAAGCCGTATTTTCTTTCTAACCAAAGTTAACCAAACTGGAATAAAATGAACTAAACTGGCAGCAAGTCATTTTTCTTTTGGAAGAGGAAAATTTTCCTCTTCCTTCTTCCAGTTTGGTTAACCAAAATGGAAGTAGAAAATTCTTGCTTCCAGTTCTTTTATAGGTTAAGTCCATTGTTTATCTTTAAAAGTACCGAAACGCATTTTTCTTTCACGAATGTGGTGAAGTTGACCTTGGCATAATACGGAAATATTTGGAAATATCGAACCTGGAAAAAAAAATTATCCAAAAGAAAAATACCCCTTTAGATTGCTAGACTCACCTTCTTGCCCTCATCCAGGATGAGTGAGATGGCCCGCACCCCGATGCCCCCATCGTCCCGCTCCGGGTGTGCTAGCCACGCCCTGGCCTGATCCAGCCGCCCCTGCACCGTGTGGGCGGGCTGGGTGCCCCCCAGGCCTGCCCGCCCCTGCTTGTCTAGCCGCGCCACTGCGTTGCCCACCCCGGAGCTTAGCGAGGCCAGCTTCTCCTGGATGCTGTGGGCGAGGGACTCCGCCTGGGGGAGACGAAGAGTTTTGTTAAAAATAGATAGTAATAATAAAATAGAAAGGACTTTTTGAATTTACTGTGGCAAAAAACAAAACAAAACAATCCTTTAAAGAAAAAATCCTATGTATTCTGTGGCAAAAAACAAAACAAAACAATCCAATAAAAAAAAAAATCCTATGTATTCTGTGGCAAAAAAACAAAACAAAACAATCCTCTAAAGAAAAATTCTTTGTATTCTGTGGCAAAAAAACAAAACAAAACAATCCTTTAAAGAAAAAATCCTATGTATTCTGTGGCAAAAAACAAAACAAAACAATCCTCTAAAGAAAAATCCTATGTATTCTGTCCGAGGATAGCAACTAGAATTATGCTAGCATGACCCTTTAATATCAAATATCAAACGAACACTAGTATTGTTGTTTTCAATTATTATTGAATGATTGTAAACAATGTTATGTTCTAGATAAATTCCTCACTTTGGCATTACGTTATATGTGCTTCTTTGTGTTACTAAATCAAAATTTTAGTGGTAGCGCAGAAATATAAGACTTTTCCGTATCTTCAATATAACAATATCTTATTTTTGTCTATAATTTCACCACTGGTCTCTGCTCATGTTCACATTAAAGCAGCTCCGCAATTTTCCTTGCCAAGTATCAGTAGACACCGAACATCCATGTACAGAGCAGAATACAATCCTGTCCCGCTGGGAATCGAACACTGGATTGAGTAGAATAAAAGAGTACGGTGGCGTCATCGTGAACGGTGGTAGCCAGACAGTGGAGGAATGACTCAGCACTTCTACCACTGTCTTTACAAGGAGGCTAATAATTGACAAGGGCCCCCAGAACCAAGTCAATGCTGGTCTACTCCCTGTTTATAGTCCCTCAGCCAGACTGCTGGGCTACTCCCTGTTTATAGTCCCCAACCAGACTGCTGATCTACTCCCTGTTTAAAGGCCCCCGGCAAACTACCCTGGATATGAGAGAATTTTTTCCAGGTCAAATTTATCTTTCTATGAGAATAACCTTTTTATAAGAGAAACTTGAATATAGGAGAAACAATTACAGTCCTTGAGTTCTATTATATCCAGGGGTTTTTTTTATTTCAGGGCACTTTACCTTTACATTCATGCCATTCCGGAAATTTTCGGTATGACTGTAGTAATTTGTAGTAAAAAAAAAAGGTTTGAATTCACTGCAGCAGTTCATTAAATTCCCTTCCCACTCCTCTCCTCACTCACCTGCGGCGTGGCACCCTTCCCACTCCTCTCCTCACTCACCTGCGGCGTGGCACCCTTCCCACTCCTCTCCTCACTCACCTGCGGCGTGGCACCCTTCCCACTCCCCTCCTCACTCACCTGCGGCGTGGCACCCTTCCCATCCTGCCGCAGCTCGCACAGGGCGTCCGTCATGGTCGTCATCTCCGAGCACAGCTTGCGGATGGCTGCCTGGTCGGGTGGAAGAGCCCGCTCCCCCACTGACGTGCCGTGCTCGATGATCTGACGCAGCGACTTCTCGCCCAGCCCGCCCCGCAGAGCTAGCGGATCCTGCGGGAATCAGAAGTAGCGTACTATTATCCGGCCCGACCCAGACTGGGTAAGGTTATAATAGTTGGGTGGAAGAGATTGCCACAGGCAATAACCCCGCCTTTTAGGTAGGACATTATTGTTATTTTCTTTTTTACTTATTAATTTTGTCATTTGTTTGTTTTCTTTTCTCTTAATTTTATACTGTTACCATTGTAGGTACTTTGTCCTCCTAATAAAGCTTTTTAAAAAAAAAAAAAATAGTAATCGGTCGGTGGTTCAAGTCCTAAGTTAAGCAAATATTTATTAAAGCGAGTTTGAGTAGTTGTGTCATCACGAAAGTGATTAACGAAAATATCATAACTTTCTTTAACTTAACTTGCAATAATGATATCATCGCCTTATATTTACTGCACAATTAGAATTTTTGAGTCCCAATATTCCATTAGTGAACACGAGACTTATTATTATGTGGTCAAAATCCCAAATGGAAAGCTTGCTTGTCAGGTGACGGCTAGGTTTCGAACCCACGATCTTTGGATTACCCAGAACGTCCGTCGCGACGGTCTTACCTGTAGAACGTACCGTTTTCGGTCTGTTTTTTCTTCTTTGAAATTAAACTGATAAAAATTTCGGGACGAATTAGACTCTCTTGATTCCAGAAAAGTGATTAAAAAAATAAAATAATATTCGATGACACCAGTGATGTTTGCATTCCATAGTGTGTCTCTGGACAACCAAGTAGATGAGCAGTTCACAAGACTTATTATAGTTTCATCATATTTGTTTTTGTGATGTCACAATTACTCAAACCCACACTGCTAATTTTTTACTGAACTCGTGACTCGAACCACCGACCTCCAGGTTACAAGTCCTCCTTCGCCTTATCGATGAAGCTATAAAACATTTCGTTTCTTATATTATTATTATTATTATAGTATGCTTTATTAGGAGGACAGAGTACAATGTTAATAGTATAAAATTAAGAAAAAAAAAACAAATGACAAAATAAATAAGTAAAAAGAAATATTTGTATTGAAAGTAATGATATTTTTCGGTTCCAAGTGCGGTTAGCTTTTAGAGAAGGTGGGTTTTTAGTGGGTGGAAATCCCACACCCCAGGATCTGGGTGTCTTTCAAAGATTTTTTCCTGCCTTCCATTAAAAATAAAAAATAAAAAATAACACTAATGTCCTACCTAAAGGGCGTGGTTATTGCCTGTGGCAATCTCTTCCACCCAACCCTTTCCACTTTCTTTACCTCGAGCCAATCGTAGGCGGTCCTCATCTTGGACTGGATGGCACTGTGCGCTTTCTTCATCACGGTCAGATTGTCGGCGTCCCACTCGTCCTCATCGTAGGTGGTCAACTGGAGAACTCGGATGATCTCATGCAGCTCATCTGTCATCCTGGAATAAGTATAATAATTTTTTAATTTTTTTTTTTTTGAAAGTTTACAGAACAAGTTCCATTTGTACAAAATAATCTTAAAATTAAATAAAAATAATTTTAAAATTATGAATCCTAGCTAGATTTTACAATTTTAAAAATACTTAAAACTACCTACCAACAAGTAAAATTAAACAAGACCAAAGTATGAAGTCAGAAATGTCAGAAATGAAGTCAGAAATAATAATGATTTCGTGTCCGTGGGGTAGGTATTGATACCTCAGTCACGGTGGTGAGAGGATTACATGGACACCCAGATTCAATGTCTAGGCTCCTTTCATGTCCATTGATTCTATTTGGTTTTAACGTCCTGACTTGAGGTAGACAGGACGGAGGTTTTACCCTCCATTCGCTGGGAATCGTACCAGCTACCCACATTAACCTCACCCAGGAATGGTGGGTAGGGCCGGAATTGCCAGCCTCACATGTTCGGAGGGAACAGAATTTTTAGTGCGAAAAGTCTGCTCCAACCGGGAATCGAACTCAGAATCTCTGGACTACGGGCAGTAGTCACAAATGTTACGCCACGGAGGCTGGAATAAGTAAGAGATTGCTAAGTGAAGGTGGTCAAGGCACGTCATAAACTGTATTGAGCCAGCGCGCTGGAGCGTCGATGACATGTTAAAAACATGAGTCTGTTCTCGTTCTGCCACTGAAGTTAAGCAACGTCCAGCGAGATTAGGACTTGGATGGGTGATCATACAGATGCTGACCCCACTCTGGCTGGGTGAGGTTAATTTAATTAGATAAATAATTAATTTGCATTTCAAAACACTATGACGTAATGTGATAATAATTCACATATGCAACTCTCATACTCGAGATTTTTCCTGAACACACAAGATCGTGGGAATTGAACTTCTATAATATTAATAATTCTCTTTAGTGGAATGTAACCACCACGCGAGGTTAATGCTCAAAGCATTTTCTACCACCTAACCCTCAGAGTCTTATTATTATGTGGTCACAAACTCAAAAAATTAGGAAAAAATTATGCACTGGGTGGGATTCGAACAAACGGATCCCTACGCTATCTGGATTACCAGACTATTGTGTTAACCACTTGAGTACCAGTGCATGTGGGTACCCAAATATTTTTTCGAAGGAATTGAAAACCGGAAATAGAAAGCATTTTAAAAATCAGGGAATTGAATGCTGTCCGATTCAACTACATTATTGATCTGTTGAGATCAGAAAAGGATTTTATTGCGGTAATAAGTGTAATGATGAATGAATAATCACCAAGTAATATATTTTTTTTCTTCGGTAAAAGGATTTCATCTATACTTATAAAATTATTTATAAAATAAACAAAATCCCGGGAGTCGAACCCTCACCTCGCGGTCAGGTAATTCCTGTTCTCCGCGGCCTCCTCCGCCCCCTTGCCTCCCTGGCTGATGATGTGGATGTAGATCTTCATGCTGCAGATCAGAATGGGGGCCAAAGTCTTGACCTGGTCCAGACAGCGGATGAGAATCTCCCGGTGGACCTGGTGAGTCAACTCTTTCTCTCGGGCATCCACCTCCCTGGACACCTGGGAAGAGAATAGAATAGAATGGAATAGAATAGAATGGAATGGAATGGAATGAAATGGAAAGAATGGCATGGAATAGAATGGAGTAGTATATCATAGAATGTAATGAAATGGAAAGAATAGCATGGAATGGAATGAAATGGAATAGAATATCATAGAATGAAATAGAATAGTATGTAATAGAATGGAAAAGAATAGAATTGAATGAAATGAAATGGAATAGAAAAAGCATGGAATGAAATGAAATGGAATGGAATAGAATAGCATGGAATGGAATGGAATAGAATGAAATGAAATGGAATAGAATATCATATAATAGAATAGAATGGAATACAGAAGAGTAAAATAATGAGAACAAAATGGATATGGAAAAGAAAATAAAGAATGGAAGAGAATATCTTTGAGAGAAATAGGAAAGAATCAAATGAAATAGAAAATCATAAAATAGAATGAGACCATAGCAAAGTACGGGGAAACATCTATGTATCATTTTCGTCTGTCCCGGTAGCTCAGTGGTAAAGGCGGTACTCTGTGAATCCAGAGGTGGTGTGTTCGAAACCCATCCGGGACATGACAAGTTATCCTCCCATTTGGAACTTTTACCACATAATAATATGTCTTGGGCTTACTGTTGGAATAATGGGACTTTAATAGTCTGAATCGGGCAGTATAAATAAGGCGATATTATTATTATTATTTACAATAATGTTATTTCGAGCTGCAAGTGCTGGTTTGAATTTTCAAAATATTCATCAACAAAATTTCGTGATCAAATGTACTTGTAGAGCTTGCAAGTGATCAAATGTACTGCTAGAATTCCTGTTCTTATGAAGATGTTAAGCAAGTAACTGAGAATAATTAAAAAAAAAAAAAAAAAAAAAAAAACAAAAACAAAACAAAACAAAAAAACAAAGGCAATTTTCGAAATAACAATAAATAATAACTATGTAATAATACTAATAATATATTGTGCCTAGTCTCCCTATGTGCACAGTGCAATATGTCTAGCGCACAAAATATGGGTCTAAAAATAAGAGCAATAATAATACACAAGACATTAATCATGAGTAACAAAGCACATGATATATTCAGCCTAATATAGGGTGGGGCGTGCAGCAATTCAGGAAACATCTCCCGGATATAGGATGACTGAAAAGTACTGAAATACTCGTAAATGGACTGCAGGATTTTTATTTTAACTATGTGATAATTTTTTTGGGGGATAGTATGTCTAGTTAGGACAGTGAAATTGATTAAGGAAAAAGATGGAGTATAGGTTGTCACTATAATAAAATAAAATATACTGGAAATGCCAGTTGAGGTTTCTTCACTCTCCGACAAACAGCAAAATTCATAAGAAATGTAGTACATTCTGTACAGATCGAATCGATTTATCATTTTAATCACAAAGTTTCAGTAGGGTCCTGAGTGCGTTGAAGCCTACCGTACTAAAAGGCATATTTATAATATAAGACCTTTTTTTTTAATTTCGTAGCCATGAAACAGCAACTACTTCGGACGCTTGAGGTCTGTGTTGTAGCCTGCCCATCTCGTAGTATACCTCCACTCTGGTGGGCGAGAAGTGACACAATACTTCCCATTTAGGTTCCGAGTCACGGGAAGGTGTCCCTTACTGTAACCTAATTAATTATGAATACTTTTTTTGTCGGCTCTGGGGTTCGAACCCCGGATTTCTCGCATGGTAAGCGAGTATCTTAACACTGAGCTAATCGTGAGCTCGATGCATTATTATTGATTGTATTGTAGAAGGATCAAAAGTCACCTGGAAATAGGAAGAGTCAACTTTATGGAGAGTGTTCTGAGTAGATTGAGAACAGTTTTTAGGCACCTATTGAATAGAATGGAACGCGAGAGACGCGTATAGTGTTTCGATCTGAAATTAACTTCCGCACCCTTGTGTTCTGAGTAAGTGGTCTGATAAGAAATTATGATTGGTTTGTACATATTATTCCGAGCTGAGAGTTTGTTCCTGCACTCATATACGAGTATCTCTACCGACACCTTCATATACATCCAATCTACGTATTATAGTAGCTGAAACCTGAAGCTTTTTCATTTGTTCCAGCCGTTACGGAGCTGCGTTGATCATAAATAAATGGAAATGGATTTATACATCTTATATTAAGATTCTCCTGAGCTCTTTGCAAAACTAAATCTTAGAGTCAACTGTAAAAATACACGATCTCACCTTACTTTTAAACTGAAATCAAACCGTTGTAATATAGGAGAATTTTCGTCTATGCAAAGGCTGTTCTTTTATAATCTACATTTAATTAGGTGTAGATTGGAGAATGCCGAAATCTAGTAGGTTTGGGAAAAGGCAATGTGAAAGAAGAAGAGTGTAGATTGGAGCCCGATTGCATAGTTGTTAATGAACAGATTTAATCATGGTCTTGACAAACAATTTTATACATACACAAACAAAAAGCGGATGGGAAATCATGATCACGAATAAATCGGTCTGTTAGAGATGAAACAGCAGCTACTCGTAGTATGTCTTCCCTCTGATGGGTGAGAAGTGACACTATATTTCCCAGTAAGGTTCTGGGTCACCGGAAGGTGTACCTTACCACATGTAACCAAAAAATGAATACAATTACCTGAGGTTCGAACCAGGGGCCTTCTGCATGGTAAGCGAGTATCTTACCACTGATCTAAAGGTGCTCTCATATTATTTGTCTCTCTCTTTCACATTCTGACTCATTCATTCAGTCACTCCCAAAGACTTCGTTGTTGTAGCCAGCTTGGTTACAGCTTAGGAGAGTGATGGTCTCCAGCCAACTTAAGTGGAAAGTTGGCTCGTTCTGAACCACATATTTCTATGAATGATCAACCGTCATGAGAACTTGGGCTTTTTCTTTATAAGCTATTAGACCCTCGGGAAATTGCAGGCTAGCTGGGCTTGTTAGGTTTGGCTAGTCCGTTCTCTGGCTAGCGATATACTGGTCTTCTCGCTGTTTAACGCCCCTCCAGCCCAAGATTTCGTAGTCCCAACTTATCTTCCGAGTATATTTTTCAAGACTACACAAAGAGCAATAAAAAATAACAAGAAAGACATTTCGAAAAAAGGGCGAAAATTGAGCGGACGCCGAAATCTCAGAATTTGGAGCCCTGCCCAATCGGAAACTCAAAACATACAATACTCGATGGGGATATGTTTCTATAGAGTCAAATACAGAAAGTAAAGAACATCAGGTGCCAGCGTCGATAGCGCGTTGAATGCACCGGTTTTCGAGGGATCAACGAAGTTACGCAACGTCCAGCGAGGTGAAGACTTCGTGATGCTAACATTCCCGCCCCACCCAGGTTGGGTGAGGTCAATGTCGGTAGGAGGTTTTTGAGTTTCCTGCGAATGGAGGGTAACACCCCTGTCGTGATTTGACCATGCAGTTGAAAGCGACGTTAAACAAAAAACAAAAAAAAACTTCAGAGAAACACATTTTCGTCTTATCTCGCTAGAATTTTAAATTAGATTTTTCTTCTACTTTCTATTACAGACCTATAATTCATACTGTCCCAGTAACAACTTGGAAGAAATGCCACGATTAGCTCAGTGTTGAGACACTCGCTTATACCACGCGTCCTGGGTTCAAACCATGGTGCCGAAAAATATTGTAACCATCATTTGGTTACAGTTGTTTGTAAGGGACACCTTCCGGTACGATCGTGTTGACCCATCACCATAATGGGAAGTATTGCCTCACTTCTCGCCCATCAGAGGGGAGGTATACTAAGGAAAGGGCAATCTGCATGCTGACTACTTCCATTCTGACCAATAATGAATGAATTTTTTCCACATTTCATTTCTGTTACATTCTGTATTATTTTAAATATATTAATATAAATATGTTATAAATAAACAAACAGCCCTACAGACCATGTGCGAGGTCTAGGCGTGACAGGCTAACCTTTGTGACACTCTGTCAGAGCATATGAGTCATTCGAATAAACAAAATTCGAGATGTAAATATCAAGTCTCTGTCACTCTAGAAGAGAAAACTCTTTTCCCATGCAAGATTGTACTGACGTTATATTGTTGACAAGTCGAGTATATGAAATGTATATTATGAATGAATCTGTGGCGTAACGGTTGTGACTACTGCCCGAAGTCCAGAGATCCTGAGTTCGATCCCCGGTCGGAGCAGATTTTTGACACAGAAAATTCTGTTTCCTCCGTACATGTGAGGCTGTCATTTCCGGCCCTACCCAGGCTGGGTGAGGTTAATGGGTAGCTGGAACGATTCCCAGCGAATGGAGGGTAAAACCCCCGTCCTAAGTCAGGACGTTAAAAAAAAAAAATCGTTGGCGTTAGGAAGGGCATCCAGCCGTGAAAAATGTGCCAAAACCAACCAACCTCAACCATGAGGTTAAACAACGTCGATCCTGCTTAAGCGGGATAAGACAGAGTAAAAAAAGAAGTGTTGGGAAATTATGCTTATTAAAAATTGATTAAAAAAGGAGTTGATTCAAGCGTTCACTGACCTTGCTCAGGCATGGACTCAGATCTTTGAGGAACTGCACCAGATCCTCCATGGACTCAATCACCTCCGCCACAGCCAGATAGTCTAGCACCTTCTTGCACTCGCGGATCATCTTGCGCACCTCTGACTCATCGAAGCACAGGAGGAGCGAGGAGGTGCCTTGCAGAATCCCGCGGGAGCCTTCAATCAGCTTCTTCCTGAGAATGGAAAAAATAATTTTTATTCTATTTTTACAATTAAAATGAGATTACAATTTTTACAATTTAAAAAAGTTTTATTTTTATAAATATTTAATTAATTTTACTAAACTAAGGACAGAATTAATAGAAGTTTTTGTAATACTTCTGTGGATCTACATAAGTCAAGATTTTGCGTTTTGTCTTAGATGTGGAAATCTAATGCTAAGTCATGACTTAAGATCTCAATTTTGTCTATTAATTTCGCCATTAATGTAAGGTAGTACTAATGCTTTATCTAAGGCGTAAGATAACTAAAAATGGGTGCAATCTTACACTGGATATTTAAATTACAGAGTAGAAATTTTTCTATAGAGCTGGGTTTTGAACCCAGGTCACCATGTGTGCAACCCTACAACTCATAATAATATCGGTAAACGGGCATGTATTGACGGAAAAATTCCTGTGTACAAATTATAACAATAAGAAAATTACATTAAAAAAGATAGTTACAATATAAAAGACTTTAAGAACAAATCGATTTTAAAAACAAGGAAAATAAAATAGGTAATACCAAATAAAATATTCTTATTCAAAAACAAGTGTCAAATAAATAAAATAAAGTTAACTCCATTACTCTACAGTGATAACCCATTTCTTCTCCAATAAATTATTATTATTATTACCTGGCAGGCCCCGAGTAAGGATCGCCTTTGAGCATAGCTGAGGCCTCTTCAAGAAGTTTTGAAGCACCTTCCACCCGATGCAATGAGGAGGGCATGTCCTGGCGAAGTATTGGGTCATCACTGCTGTTGATTGTCTCCTTCCCCACCTGAAGAAGAAAGTGCAATGTTATTTTTTTAATGTTCTTAAGTGGGGTCACAGCCAATATAGACAATTCACATTATATTTTTTTGGTGTAATTTTAAACTGTCAAATTAGGTCTTGTAGTCCTTCTGCGTACACACTCGCACAGTTGTCCTTTGCTTCAAATTAGGTAAAATCAAAGAGCTAAAATATTATGAAAGGAGGAGGCATCAATAAGGATGCTCAATATTTAAAGTCTTCTATACAGTTTTTGACTTTCAAGATGGGTATACCATTCTGTTATGGAGATATTGTGTCTACAGATGAATAGACACATGGTATAAGATATGAAATTACACCCTGTTAAACTCTTGATTTAAATTTAAAAAGTTGCATATACTCTCACTAGCGGAAGCATTAGACTTCTTTTTGAGGTACAAGGAAAGTGAGGGATGTGATGTTCACACCAGATTATTTTAATTGATTAAAGTGGGTTCAAAAATTGTGAGAATTCTTGGGTTGTTCTCTAAATTAGGTAAGTCTATTAGTATTTAAATCCTTTGGGTTTTAATGATAACAGAATAAAATTAACGCACACTAGATTAGTTTTACCTTCACAAGATTAGTCACTGCTCGACTGACAGCCTGCACAGGACGTTCCAGGTCTGGCATGGCATTTCCATCTTCGGCCTCTTCATGGAGGATGACAAGTCGGGATACCTGAAATATTACAAGGAATAGAATATTGAAAATCAGAGGCTATAAAACTAAAATATTAGAGGTTTTAGAATACCAGTTATTTTCCATATGATGGCATTTTCTTTTTCCTGAACCTTTGAACATTTTTCTTTTCTATATATGATTTTTTAAAAATTACCTAGGTAGATTCGAGTATTTTACATTAGGTAGGTACTCAAACATTTCTATCTAAGTATTGTAATCAATTTTATAAATTAATTTTGATATTGGTACCCAAAAGATTTTATTATTATTATTTTGAGGGAAAAATTTGCTGTTTTATAAACAGGTGCAATTTTAAGCAGAGCCCATGAAAGGGTTTTGTTTCCTCTAAAAACACCCATTTTCATGTCTTTTTTTTATTTTTATTTTAAGCCTCGGAACCAATATACATTACTTTGGAGGTAGGTAGGATGTTAGATTGTCTTTGGCAATAATACAGTAGAAGTTCATAAGTCTGGCATCCAACAGTCCAGAATGCCTGCTATTCCAGCATCACTCCGGAAATTGTAAAAAAAATTGGTTTTCTCTCCATGACGTATCTTCATTGCATATGCCTCTTAGCAATATTGCTAAATGATGGAATAAAATTCAAGCTATTTTGATTTAATTTAATTTATAATAGACCCATTCACTTCCTTTAAAATTACATAAACTACCAAACTTTAATTTTTTTGGTGCCCACATAATTATAATTATTAAAATATTTTGTTTTTCAATACAAAAATGTAGTCAAAATAAATTACCAATTATTGTACATGGAAGTAAAAATGTAAGAAAGATATCATTATCATTCCACATATGGGACATGGGATAGAAGCTCTAATCATTCACTGGATACCATGTTAGGGTAGTAAAGGTTATTTGGTACATTATACATTCCAATTCAACCAAGAAAATATTATTGTTCAGGACTTGTACAAATTAATTAAGATTCAATAAATGAAGAAAAATTCTCATGAATGTAAAGAATACCAATGAAACATAACATTGACTAGAGAACGTAGAACACCATGTTCTAGAAGACTTGGACTAAAAAGTAAATATACAAATAATACAATCATAATTCATTCTATTGTAAAGTACAAAGAAGGTATCTGACTGGTTTTTTGTTACAGTATGTGCAATGAATTCTCTACTCTAGTAGGCACAGTAATGTCAAGGACAAAGTAGGAACTGTTATCCACAATATGATATCATAGAAGTAAGTCAAGATATCAAGGTATACACAGAATGATGAATAACCTTATAAGGTAATGTTTACATTAGAGAACTCTATCTTAAGGCTAAATATCAAAGAGGATAATACCAATTCTTTGAGACAGAGCTGGGAAACATGGTAGGATGAGAAATATTGAATGATTTTAAAAAGCATCCATTTATATTAACTAGGTAATTAATCATCATGAACATGTGTTTTTTAATTAATGAGTCATGTCATGGTTAAAAATAACTTTTGATGTTGATGGTAGCCCCACCTACACACTCATCTCATGTCCATCAGAACACTCATGAAAATTTAATTTTTGTGGATGATTTATGAAATATAGGTAAACTCATGAGAACAAAAATCTAATGAAGGAATTCACTTTTCCAAAAGCACTTCAAACTTGGCACAGAAAGAAGGTCATGTATGTACAATGTTTCTCATACTCAACTTGAAGAACTTCTATATTCTCTCAAGAAGAAGTGGTTGATTTAAGTCTCAAAAAATCTTCTCAAAATGAAAATAATTATATTACTTTACCTGTTGGGCAACTGGTTCCAGAATACTTTCAATAGTCTTGGTATGAAACACAGGCATTTTGTTGCAAACACTTCACTGCACTATTTCAACTAAAATTAATTAAAAACTCTTTCAAATTAAAGAAAGAAACAAATATTTTACATAAAATTAAACCCACCTAGGGCACGAAAATACATTCTAGAAAGTCTAATCTCCATAAAACTCTGAAAAATTAAAATTATTAAAGATTTTTCAACTTTGAATCCCAATCCTTATCACCAAGTTTTTCCACTTAAAAAAACTAAACAAAAATAAAATGAGCAAGCATTGAAAAAATTTGTTTACATGATTTGCTCACTCAATTTTTTAAAAATATAAGAAAGGAGCACTAATAGTTTGAATAAAAATATTTTAGCATTTATCGTATTTCTTTCCAAGAAAAGGAAACCTGAATCCACAATTACCTCAATAGTAAATTAAAATTTTACTTTTAAATAAAATTCTTTAATATCCTAACGTTTTAAAGTCTAATCATGTCTAATGCACATTTTAATAATGAAAAGTTTATTTCAAAACGGTAATGTTAGTGACACTCATATCATATTATTGTAAACGCGCCTTGTACGGCAAACGGTAACGGTCGATAAACTGACGGCAATTTTGAGAAAAACAAAAAAATTGATAAGGAATTTAAATTTAAAAAAGAACATTGATAAGAGAAAAGCTGTTCTTTTTCATTAGCTAATCAGGAAAGCTCGCTTTTGCTTCTATGGTTGTGATAGTATGATAGACATTATTAGGTCAAGTTTTAGATGTAAAGGCACAGCAGATTTTCGAGTTATGATTATGAATTTATGAACTTCAATTGATTGACTTTACTGTCCCCCAAAGGTGAGATAATTTTTTTCTTTCTTTGTGAATAAACTTTTATATCTACCAGTAGAATTGCACTACATAGATTGTAGAGTCATGTAATTGCTCAGTTCTAATTGATGTTTAATGCATTATCTAAAGTTAGTACTTACTGTTGTTAAATATAGGGTAGGTACAGGTATCACACCCAAGTAGATGGGTGTGTTAAAGTTAGAATTATTTTATCTTTTTGGTTTTAACCCTTTCCTGCACCTTGTAGCAAATTTGCAACATTTGATATGATTAATACTACAAGAAGAAGAAGAAGTTTTGATAATGGAGAAGACAAGAATAGAGCAAGAACTCAGCACAGACCAACAGTAGATTTATGATGGGACAAAGTAGACCATTGGCCAGAGTTTGTTGTGAAATGAGAACAACAGAATTGCAAAGGTTTCTCCAATGTTATGTGTACTAAAGGCAGGGTTTCTCTCTTCATGAACTCAAAAAGAAATTGTTTTTGAGAATATCACCTCTGTATATCTCAAAAGAATAGCTGTTTTTGGCTAAAAGTTGAAAAATAAATAAATAAAGACATGCTCGTTTTGATACTTTGATAAAAAAATAGTTTTTTTATTCATGATGAGCATGCAAACATATAGGATTTTCAACAGTCCACCTTGGATTTTTTTACCCCTTACTGAGCAAATTTGCAACACAATGAATATTGGCCATAACTGGTCAAAAATTGAGATAGGAATTTTTTTCTATTATCTGTGCCTCAAGAGTCAAGACTCATACTAAAATTTGAGCAAAATTTGTGAGATTGAACATTAAAGGGTTAATATACCTTTAGCAGTCTGTCATAGTAGCTCAGTAGTAAAGTCAGTGCTCTGTGAATCCAGAGGTCACAGATTTCAAACCCGGCATGACAAGTTAACCTCCGGTTTAGGATTTTTACCTCTCAATAATATGTCTTGTCCTTACTGCTGGAATAATGGGACTTGATAGTCAACCTAATCAGGCAGTATGACTAAGGCAATATTATTCTTAAACTGCTAAGGTCATACCAACCAGCTACCCTCATCAACCATGCCCAGCCTGGGTTGGAGAGAAAATAGCTACTAGAATCACAAGGGTTTGAATTTTGAATGGTCATCCTTCCAAGTCTTAATCTCACTGGACTTTATTAACTTCAGTTACATAAGGAGAACTGGTGTATTCTACATGCCACTGATGCCAGGGAAATGTGTTGAACCTTGACTGAAATGTTTAGAACCACACAATTACCAATATACTGTCATTTAGAGAAAAACCAAGCATTAATGGCACATTGAAGACACCAGTTTTTCTTCTGTCACTCAAGTTATTTTTTACTTATTGCTTCCAATTTTTCTTTCCAGATGGCCATAGAGATATTGGACAAATACCACTTGGCAGTATGTGCTATAGCAATAATAGTTCTTCAGGTGATATTCTTTGGTGTGGCAGTGTTCCTCCATTATGACAAGATAAGTGATGTTGCCGGAGGTATTAACTTCATTGTCATTGCTATATTGACATTCTGGTTGACTCAGGCTAACAGGGAGCCAACTACAGGCAAGGTAATGCATTGCTTAGCTAATATAATATTGATATTATATTTTTTATATAATGCTCTATAGATTTCCTTAAATGAGAATATACATTTTGAAAACCAGCTCAAGTTTCACATGTTTTGTAAGTTTGATCACAATTATAATAATCATGATAGGCCCACAAGATTAATAATTATGACAGTCACCTTGGACTAGTGGTAACATGTTGTTGTTGTTGTAGTCAGCTTGACTACAGCTGGAGGGAAGAATGATAGTCTCCAGCCAACTTTTTTTCAAAGTTGGCTTGTCCTGAACCACATATGTTTATGTGCAATCAACCATCAAGAAGACTTGGACTTTTTCTTCACAAGCTATTAAACCCTTAGGAAACTGCAACTCTGCAAGCTAGCCTAGCTTAAGAGGGTTGGCTAGTCAGTTCTCTGTTTACAATACTCTAGTGAGAACCTGGTCTTATCCTTGTTTATTGTCGGCCACCCATACTTAGTGGTAGCATGCTTGGCTGCACTCCAGGTGACCCGGGTTCAAATCCCGGCTGGTTCAGCATTTTTTGGCTCTCTACTTTGGATGTCAGGGCCTACCCTATCCTTGTGATGACAATTGGAGTTGTTGTAGAGTGGGCAACGACCCAGTAGCAGCATTACAAGAATAATATTGGTATATGATGGTTCATGGGAGATAATATATGATTATTGGTATTAGTTCTTGTAATGTTGATTATTATTATTATTATTATTATCTGTCTTGGTTGCAGTGTTTTCAGTGAAACCCTTACAATTAACACTGCGACCGAATTAGATCTATTATGACCAGTTGATTCTATTCGGTTGTAACGTCCTGATTTGAGATAGATAGTCAGGACGGGGCTTTTACCCTCCATTCGCTGAGAATCGTACCAGCTACCCACATTAAACTCACCCAGCCTGGGTAGGGCCGAAAATGCCAGCCTCACGTGTTTGGAGGGGACAGATTTTTCTTCGAAAAGTCCGCCCCAACCGGGAGTCGAACTCGAGACCTCTGGACTATGGGCAGTAGTCATAACCGTTATGCCACGGAGGCTGGCTTTATACCACTAATTGTGACATAATAACACAAATAACCAGCTCATGGGAATTAATTTTGGTCCACTTCTGAAATCGGTTGGGTAGCCTTGAGCTAGACACTCCCTAAAGTTGGAGAAAGATGGACAGCTTTTGTTGAAGTTTTAATAAATTATAATTTGCGTTTATCTCTAATTTCAAACATTCAGTAAGTATATGGGCGTTAGTTGATTAGGTATAATAGTAAACATTTTGTAAAACGTTTATTTTGTGTGTTCTTTTTAAATGTAATACCTCCAATCCCAATGTTTGGATTAATTCTCTTTGATTATATGTTGCAGTCATATGACAGTCGTCAGCTCATGGTGACAGTTTTCACTTGTATCTGGGGTTTCCGGCTGTCAGCCTACTTGCTCTATCGCATTTACAGCATTGGACGGGACCCCAAGTTTGAAGATCGTAAGAGCAACGTCATCCGATACGGGGTATTCTGGACCTTCCAGGTGAAGAAATGAATTTAGTTAATGACACAAATCCAGCTCAGTTTTTTGTGTGACAACCCAAATAAATTACAAAATAACTATGTTTGGGAAAAGATTAAGTATATAAATAAATAAGAATCTTGGGTTGGCCTGAGGAATAGTCTGCTACAAGGATTTGAAAAAATCATTCACCAAGTCCTATCCGCGCTGAAAAATAAATAAATATCTCCCTTGCCTTTATCCCATATTAGCTTATGTTGCTTTTGGGGTCGGCATTGTTCAACCTCATGGTTGAGGTTGGTAGGGTGGAACATGTTTTTTTTTATGGCTGGATGCCCTTCCTAACGCCAATGCCTTTCCTGAAAAATAAATAAATAAAGAATAAAATAAAACTAGTGCCCTAACTAAAGGGCGGGGTTATTGCCTGTGTGGCAATCTCTTCCACCCAACCCTTAAACGTTGCATAATTTCAATGATCCTGAGAGATATGCAGTGTATTCAACATGCAATTGATAATCAAGTTAAAGCTATCATATTAAATTTGTTAATGTGATTAAGAAACTAGCTTTACTAAATATTTTCTTAAATTGGGACTTTATTTCAACTTTATTAACTGCTAGCTCCTGCTTAACTGCTTTCTCCATAAAATTTTCTATTGGCCGGGTTGAGATGTGACTGCCAGGTCTCTGCTCATGTTATTGAACTATAAGAGGGTTAGGTGGTAGAAAATGCTTTGAGCATTAACCTCGCCTGTTGGTTACCTTCCACTAAAGAGTGTTATTATTATTATATACGAGTATATGAACAGGAACCTGGCAGGCGCATTTCGACCAGACCATAAATATGGTATGTTCTCATTTTTTTGTTTTATTATGTCACAACTCCTGTTTATTGCTTGCTGATAATTCCACCACTGGTTGCTATCCACACAAAAAGCTACATGTTATTCTAATTAAAAATCGAAAACTTTACTATAATATAAATTGAAATCTTCTTTTTATAATTGAAAAGTTTTTTTTTTTCATAATTGAAAATTAAAAACTTATACTTAATTTAACTTTTTTTTATAATTGAAAATTGAAAACTTATACTTAATTTAACTTTTTTTTGTTATAATTGAAAATTGAAAACTTATACGTAATTCAACTTTATATCATTACTATTCTCTCCAGGCACTGTGGGCCCTGGTCGTGTCTCTGCCGGTGATCATGATCAACGCCCCCCACAACACCTTCCCCCGCTCGCCCAAGACCATGACGCCCCTGGATAGTGTGGGCACGGGCGTCTTCTTCACGGGGCTCCTCACCGAGACCTACGCCGATCTGCAGAAGTTTGCGTTCCGGCAGGACCCGAAGAATCAGGGCAAGTGGTGCGACGATGGTAAGCATAATTTAAATAAATGAAAATAAATAAATGTTTTTACTGTAAATAAGTTTAAATAAACAATTATACAAAGTCAAAAGTATAAAAAGTAAAAATAAGTAAAATATACATGTTATAAATTACAAATGACAAAGAGGGGAGGCACACTACGGGGTGGGCAGACTACAACACAGACCACAAGCGTCTACAGCTTCATGGCTACGAAATAAATTGTGAAACACTCATCTTAAAAAAATAAAAATAAATACTTTATTAATTCCAGGTCTGTGGAGTATGTCTCGCCACCCCAACTACTTCGGTGAGATAGTACTCTGGTGGGGCATGTTCATCATCTCCCTGAATGTGGTGCGGGGGGCGGAGCTGGTCTGTGTGTTGAGTCCCATCTTCACCACCCTCATCATTCTCTTCCTGTCAGGCATCCCTCTGCTGGAGAGGTCCTCGGACCACAAGTATCGAGAGTAAGTGAACAGCTCATTCCTCGTTTTACTGGATAGTTATTATTATTATAGTAAGCTTTATTAGGTAGAACAAAAATATATACAAATAGTAAAAGAGAATAAAATTATAAGGAAAACAATAAGATTAAGCAAAGATACAGGGGGAAAAAAAGAAAGAAAAAAAGAGAATGAAGTTAATGTCCTACCTAAAGGGCGGGGTTATTGCCTGTGGCAATCTCTTCCACCCAACTCTTGTTTGTTATGTGATAGATTTAAAACCCGTGAAATATATGTAATGAGAGTTATCCATTACCTTATTGCTCCATGACCAGATCCAACCAACCTCAATCACGAGGCAACATATTAGGTCTAGAAATTAATTCGTGCCGTTTTACAAGAGAGGGCATTTACAATCATTCCCATGGCTTTAAGGCGTTTGGAAACTGTTGTTTGCTCAACTCTTAATGATTTTGCAAGCTCTTCTTGAGTTTGACACGAATCTTGATCGAGCAATGCTGCCAATTCTTCATCTTCAATTTTTTTGGCTGCCCAGTTCGCTCTTGGTCTTCCAAGCAAAAATCACCATTTTTAAACCGTGCAAACCACTTCCGAAAATAAACTTCCACTAAAATATGATGACTTTCGGTAGCACTTTTCTTCATGTTAAAGTAATGAAGAAGAACTCCCCGCCAAAACACTTTGTCAGGCACGAAATTCGACATTTTGAGTTATATAAAAAATGTTGTTGTTTACGCTTCAACCGAATGACATATTATACTGAAAAAGATGCGCAAGGACAGTAGCTTTCAAACGCATATCTGGATAAACGAAACGATGGGATAATAAGCTATTTACGCCTCCTTTTGTAAAACGGCACGATTTGAATCCTAGACCGAATATTTTATATTCTATACCAGGGGTCGACAATAAAACCCTGTTAGGGTCCGGATTAACATGAAAAAAAACTCCGCGGTCCGGATTTTGGAACTTTCATACACCAAAACTGTTCAGTCCATACTGTCTCTTTGCACATTTTTAGGACTACTTGTTCTTGAAAATCAATTTTTTTTAAGAAAGAGAAAAAAATATTATTTTTTCGAACCTAAAATTTAGTTCGCGGACCGGACAAATGAGTTTCGCGGTCCGGATTTGGACCGCGGTCCGCTAATTGCCGACCGAGGTTCTATACACTCGGAAGTAACATGACTATCGCCTCTCCCCCTCTCCCCAGCAACCCCAAGTACCAGGCGTACAAGAAGAGCACCTCCCCCCTCATCCCCATCCCCCCCTCCGTGTACGTGGAGGTGCCCCGCTTCCTCAAGTTCGTGCTCTGCTGCGAGTTCCCCCTCTACAACTGGATGTCGCCCCACGCCTCGGACCCCCCCGACGCCGCCCCTGCCTCCTAGCAGTCCCCCCCCGCGGGTCAGCAGAACAGCGCGCTGATCCGTCTCTCCCAACACCAGGGCCAGGCCCAGGTGAACGTGACGAGCGTGTGAACGCGGCCTGCGGAATTGTATCAGCGGTTTTTTTTTATTGAACGAAAAGCCTGAACGAGACCGAACAGTCAGCTCTGGTCAACCAAATTTGAAGAATAAAAAAAAGTGATTTTTTGGAACTCTGGTTTGTTTACATTCAAGATATCGGTGTTTGTTTACATGTTGCATTTGAAATCATCCACTTCTTCTTCTTCTTACCGAACCAAACGCCATGACGAGCGAGCCGGTCCACTCTGGTCAGGATTTTTCGGTCCGGTCAAATAAAAAAAAGTGAATTTCAGTAACCAGGTCAGCTTCGGTTCGCTTCGTTCAAATAAAAAAAACCGCTTTATGAAGAAGGCTTGCAGAACTTTATCATACGATTGTGTGAACTTTATCATAGGAGCGTGTGAACCCCCACTGTAATCTGTAATGCTGCCTACCGACTGTTGTGATATAATTATAACAAAAAGTTATTTAAAAATTCTATACCATGTCTTGGTAAATTTTTGGTTCTCTTCAGCTGAGAGTTCATTATTTTATCTCAAAAACATTTCCTCATTGTTCACCTACTTAATTTACTAATTTATTTTTATCCATGTTACAAATTAAGATTAATTTATAACAAATTATGAACATATTTTTTGTTTTAATTATTACTATTTATCTATGAAACAACAAATCGATTTTACCTACTTTTAGTTTTTAGTGTTTTTACGTTTTAGTCATCAACTACCTTTGATTTTAAATCTGGTAACATACCTTTTGTTGAATCAGATTATTATACAAAAGCCTTAGGCTTTTGTAATAAGATCACAAAATAATGTTTTTTCTTATAAATTTTTTGTCAGACTTAATAGCGATATTACTCCTAGTCTAAAATGTGAACAAATTGACTCAAGTTGTGTCGCTTTGAAGGATTTAGTTTCTTATTAACTATGCTACTAAACGTGATTTGTATTAATCGGTATGAAAGTATTACCGTCCACTTGCTGGGAATCACACCAGCTACTCACCCATACAGATTGGGACCGAAAAAAAATAACTGGATTTTACAGTAAACTTACTTAGCATTTTTTTTATTTAGTTAATTATCTTCGTTCAATACTTTTCAGTTACCAAACCCAAAGTTGTGAACCCTGTCTTGTAATAATGAACTTCTAGTATTACTAGTTAAATAAGTTTTTTTTTTACTTTTACTTAAACTCAAATACTCATCAGTTCTCATAAGTATAAGTTAGTCTAAATATTTTAAATATTAAATAAAAAATTATGTTTTAAACTTAAAAATCTCTACGTTTTCCCAGCGACTGAATTTTCGAGTTATGCCCAAAGAGATTTCCTGATAATCAAACCCTCCTCCTCAGACATTAATCGGGAGTTTTTCCTAACCGTGTATTATTTTAGCGTTTTGTCTTGAAAAGGCAATCCAAATAAACATTTATCATATTTGGGTTCATCATAATCACTCAAACAAGTCTTACTATTTTTTTGTCGTACTTGAGACTCGAACCAATGACCTCCAGGTTACGAGTCCGCCGCCTTATCTTACTAAAGTCAGTAATCTAAATAAGGTTCTTAATTCTTAATTCAGACTGTCTGAAGGCTATAATTATTATTAATTTTCCACTATGCCGTTTCTCTGCTGATAATAATAATAATAATATTATATATTTATGTACATCATGTTTTTGTCTTTTGCGTGTTCCTTTATAAGTACTGTTGTACATTTTAGGATGTAATAAATTAATACAAAGCCAATGTGTATGAGAATTCTGTCGCTAGGAAAGACGGAAAGACGAAAGACGTCACAGTTGCCACTGATAGATAATTATTTTAATGATACATTTTAAGGTGGTCATCCTCAAAACTAGAATCTATGAAAAAATTGACCTTATATGTTTAATATAAGTACTTAAACATGGAAATGGAAAATTGGCTACAATATCATATTCTGTTTTTAAAAAGTAATTTTTTCATAGAGATTCAACCTTTGAGGTTTCTACATATATTATAATCCTAGTTTTTTTTTCATTGTGTTCTTTCAAATGTAGCCCTTCATTAAAAGCAATTTACTTCTGAGTGTATTTAGTGTAGCTCAAAACTATTTCGCTCGTACTCAGCTCAAGATTACTCAAGAACCAATGGAATTGAAAACGGCGAGGTAGCAACCCAACGAAATTTTCATGTCTTTTTTTCCACTTTTAATTTAATTTTCCTTTCTCAAAAAAAAAAAAATCCCTTCAAATTTATTTATACAAAAAAAAAAAAAATATATCCCTTTTTTTTCCTAAAGAAATGGTCTCTAAATTCCATTTCCCCAAAAGATTTTTTTTTCTATTTTTTTTTTTTTTTTTTTGGTCATATTGAGTGTTTACTTGTTTTTCATAAAAAAAACCTTATTATTATTTGTCTACCCGTCCCTGTTGTCTTGTGCCCCAAATAGCTTTGTTTGTACATATATGAAGGGGCATGTCCTCAACCCTGGTTGTCCCCTGCACTTCACGGAGGGAAAGTCTGCAATTTTTGCTGTTTGCTTTGTCTAGTGTTGTAAGGTGTGATATTCGTTATACCTTTAAGTAGATTATTGCCAGATTCTTTCATGGAAGTTTTTCTTTAACTCTTCTAGTTTATCTTTTAGGAAGTTTTCTTGCTCTGATCGGGTTGGATCAATAATTCAGGGCCAGTTCTAAGAAGAACTTTTTTGAGTGAAGATCTGGTAGCCAAAGAACTGTTTATTTTGTCTGCAGCTCATTTTTCAGTCCAATTTGAGTTGCTATTACACCCTAGAGATTTTCAACAATTCAGTCAGCTATTTATTTGATTTAGAAAATGTATTCTCGTTTTAATAATTTTATTCTTGTCTAGTCTAGTCATTTTGTCCAACAGTATTATTTTCGTTCCTAGTATGTTTAGTTATATTACCAATAGTATATAAGCTTGATATGCCACTCAGATTATAGTGATAATGATACTTACTGATACATTTGTTGTTTATCATTTATATAAAAAAAACTATTGTAAAAATAATTATTATAATTTTATTCACATCAATCAATAAACCTTCAGGTGTTCCTTAGTAGCTAATGGAACACCTGAAACGGTGTTAATTGATAAAATATTCATTATTATTTAGTTATAATAATCACAAAATAAGTAAATTAATGATAAAAATCTTAGCTCCTTGTTTAAATTGTAGCTTCAAAAAATAAGATGATGAAAATTAATTTAATGAAAAAATAAATTTAAATTTTGAATTATTTTTTTGATTTTTTTAAACTATCAAATTTCGATTTTTTATGAAAAGTTATCAATAATGTAAATAGTAAAAAAAACTACCGTTAAAATAAGGGCCAAGTTCCAGAACTCCTATCCAAAAAGGTTTCGCCAATGAATGCAGTGATATCTTGTTTGCGGCCAAGTTATCTTGGTACTAAACTATTTGTTTTATTAACACCCGTTTTCTGAGTTCCTCATTTCGTATGTTTTTAACTGCAAACTATCCTCTACCTTGGCCAGTTTCGCTCCTTGTGATGGTTATATTATTATTCTGTACCTATAAATATAGTGGTGATATTCCATACAACCCATGGCATAAAACTGGCCAAGTGAGAGGATAGTTTGCAGTTAAAAACATACAAAATGAGGAACTCAGAAAACGGGTGTTAATAAAAGAAATAGTTTAGTACCAAGATAACTTGGCCGCAAACAAGATATCACTGCATTCATTGGCGAAACCTTTTTGGATAGGAGTTCTGGAACTTGGCCCTTATTTTAACGGTAGTTTTTTGTGGGATATCATTACTTTTTGTAAATGCTTCGTTTCACAGCACGTTTCATTATTTTTTATGAAAAATTTCAGGATTCTTCACTTTAATATGTTCCCTAAAACGACACCCTTAAACAGCAGAAATAGTGCGAAAGTGCCGGTTTTCATATCTTTCCCTGTATTTTTACAGTAAGTACTACCAGTATACAAAATTTCAGCTTTGTAGGTAGTAGGGAAGTGCCTCATAATTTATATACATAATATAGTATATTTCCTCCCTAAAATAACACCTTTTAACCGGTTTAACAGCATGATAAGTGCGAAAGTTCCGGTTTTTAGATTTTTCTCTGTACTTTGACAATGAACCCTAGCACCATACAAAATTTCAGCTTTGTAGGTAGTAGGGAAGTGCCTCATAATTTATATGCATAATTGACTATAATTGAGTATACTTCCTCCCTAAAATAACACAGTTTAACAGCATGATAAGTGCGAAAGTTCCGGTTTTCAGATTTTTCCTTGTACTTTTAACACGTTCGTTACCAAGCCAATTTTTTCAAGTTTTACGTAGGGACCAGGCGGTAAAGTCGCTGTTGCATCCTGGGTACCAAAATGATTTTTTGTTGCATATTTGGCATCGTATTTGTACAAGAATCGATCCTATATCTGTTCTAATACTAACAACCTACCTCAAAAAGGCCATATATGGATGTCCGGTCCCTCGTTAAAATTTTGATAACGGCCACATGTGTGTTTCGGTCCCTCGTTAAAATTTTGATAACGGCCACATGTGGCCGTTCGGTAACGAACGTGTTAAAACAAACCCTACCATCATGCAAAATTTCAGCTTTCTAGGTAGTAGGGAAGTGCCTCATAATTTAGATCAATGTCTTTTTAATGATATTAGGACAATCTCTGTTCCAAATTTCATATCTCTATAATCAATTGAACCGAAGATATGAGTGGGTGAAAAACCGGGTGAATCGGTTCGTGTAAAGATACACTGCCGTGCTTGCTGGAACTTGGCCTGGCGCACTGCCGTGCGCTCAGATAATTCCATGTCTGTTAGATAGGCACAGATAACTAAATCACGGTGGTAAGAGGATTATATGGACGCCTTTTAATTAAATTGAAAATGCATTAATAAATTAATGTAGGTATTAAAATGTATTTTTAATTGTAGTCAAAATGTATTAGAAGTATATTAGTTTTATATTAATTTTACGTCTCACACACCTCACGTCAACTTTAACCTCTCGTGGCATTGTCGCTCATGGAAGAATTTCAACCTCTCTTTATACCCGGTCGGTAGTCACCTTGGCCTAGTGGTAGCATGCTCGGCTTGCAATCCAGGTGACCAGGGTTCGAATCCCGGCGGGTTCAAAAAAATTCCGGCTCTGTACTTTGGATGTCGGGTCCTACCCTCGTGAGGACAATAGGGGTAGTTTTAGAGTGGGCAACGACTAGTGGCGGCATTACGAGATTGATATTGAAATATGATGGTTGGTTGAAGATATGATCCATAGCATTGTTTCTCGTAATGTCGATGCTACCCACTAATTTTTTTGACAAAATAACACAAAGAACTATCTCCTTTATGCCCTGGTCGAGATACTTTTATCTCGGTTCTAATACCATCTAGTATTCTAGTGCATGAATTTTTCGTCTAATATTTCGGTCTTCAATTTCGTACATTGAAATCTCCATTAGCAACTATCCAAGTAGGTCTATTAATTTTTAGTCTATTCTTTCTAAAAGTTTGTGTACTTTTAAAATTTCACCAACAATAATAGTAATAGTTAGTTTATCATGTTAAAATACAATATTCAACATTTTTAAAATTATTGTTAAATTTTTTACCGGGATTCTTTTTCATTGTTAGAATTTAAAAGAAAGAGGCAAAATGTTTACGCGAAATAAGAATTGCGAAAGACTGCAGTGTAGTTTCACTTTTAAATTTCGTATACATGCAGGAGTGAACGAAAAGTCCCGAAACGGATTTTGGTTTTTTTAACAGCTAAAGATACGCAAGTTTTTCCATTTTTGGCGGAATCAAAATTTCTACAGGGTGTCTCAAAAGTAGTGCTACCAACTTCCGATTTTTAAATAGAAACCCCAATTTTTTAATTGGTATTTGAAATCTACGTTAAATTCTACACACAATATTGACCCCTTACCTGATACTTTTACCAAACGGATCTTTGAATTTATTCAGAATTATAAGACGTGTGAAAATCCAGAGTGCGATACATCGAATCAGTGTAATTTTCCATGCTAAATCACGTGGTAGCATTGGTTTTTCTATATTTTACACGCCTGTGCATACAACTCGTGATCAAACTATTGTCCTCCGTGTAGCTAGTGTTCGAGGTAGACGTTTAAAATATGTAAACACGTTTAAACGTATGCAACTACGTGATTTAACATGAAAAAATACATCGATGTGAAGTATCACACTCTAGATTTTCATACTTTTTTTCCGAAAAAAAGTCCAGGATTCCGCTGGGTTGATCAAAGATTCGTTTGATCAAAGGATCGAGTTAGGAATCAATTATGGTGTAAAATTAAAAGTGGATTTCGAATATCAAATTATAAATAGAGGTTTCTATTTAAAAATCGAAAGTTGATACCTGTTTCAATACTTTTGGGACAACCTGTAGAAATTTCAATTCCGCCAAAAAATGGAAAATCTTGCGTTAAAACTTCTTTCAAAAATTCAAGTCCCTATCTTGAGTCGTTAAAAAGATAAAAATCCGTTCCGGGACTTTTCGTTCACTCTGTATATCCAATAGTCAACTTTATATTATCATCTTGTAATTTAAAATAAAATTACAAGATGTTTCATAGAGATAGTTCGAACTGGTACAATTTTCTCAAGTTTTATAATATTCTAAAATTTCCTTTTCTATAGAAATATTTATCATTTTCAACACAGATAGATAGTAAGTAGTTTAAAATATCACACGCACAACCGTAGTAAAAATGTATTTTCAACATTAAATTGAATATTAAAATGTTTATTTTAATCGTAGCGTCAAATAAAAAAAGTATTTTTGTATTAAAAAATATCCTAGGTAGTACTTAAAATTTTCACTCAATTTCTCCATAAAAAAATATATAAAACTTTTGTCTCAAAATAATGTTTGGCATCTTAATTTTTTTAAGTAGCAATAATTAGCGATAAGCTGACAGTATTGATTTTATCATATTATCATCTCTGAAAAATAAAAAATTTATGCTTACCATACCATTGAATGGCTAGGAATTTTGAATTTCTGATTTTTTCCAAAGTTAGAAGATAGGAAAAGGCCTTTGCTAAGTCACAATCCCACAAGTGGCTCTTCTGGGAGAAATTCATCGTTTTCTTGAGAAATTCAAATGCGATGGCATACATTTTATTGATTATGTTAATAGGTACCTATGTATTACTAACTATCATCATATTTATATACAAAGGAACATATTATTAGTATTACATAATAATTTAGTGTCAATTTTTCATCATAACCAGTGACAAAGCTGTGTGGTTCTGAATTTGAAAGTAGTGACCTCCTAAACACCTTGTAGATTTGTTTCCATCAATTTATTGCTTGCATGAGAAATTTATTTTAAAATAACAGATATTGGTCTATATAATATGATACAGATAGAATACACTTTTTAAATTATTTCAAAACAAATGCTACCTATAATATGAAAGGTCACTTTTTTCAATTTGAAACCCTCATCCATAGCTTCGCCAGTCGCCACTGGCGATAAGAATTTTAAGCTAAATTACTATGTAATAACACTTAAACCATTATACATTTATTTTGATTTCTCGAGAAAACAACGAATTTCTCTCAAAAAAAGCCAAATTTACCTGCGGTTTTGCAAAACAAAATTCCTGGTCATTTCGTTTGGCCTTCGCTAGGGCTTTTTAAACATACTGTATATGGGAAGTATTTTCCAATTTAAATAAAATATCATGTCTAGCTCTCTGTAGTAAGGAGAACTTAGCGCGAAATTAATAGACAAAATCGATAACTTAAGTCATTGCTTAGCATCAGTTTTCCCCATCTAACACAGTACTGTACGCAATCCGAGACTTAGCGCCACAGAAGTACATTACAAAAACATCTATTAATTTCGCCCTTAGTCCCCGAAAATGTGAAGGATCTGTTCATACAGGGTGGGTCATTTGAAGTGACGCAGTGGATTTTCTCGGCCCCCATTGGAATTTTGGGAATATAAAAAAATATTTTCATAGCTCAAATTGGAATATGTTGTACTTTGAAAATCTGTCATGATTACCCTTCAAAGTCAACTTTTTTTCCTTAAATGAAACCTGAGTTGTATTGCATATCACATTCTTTTTTTTTTTTTTTAACTTTTTTAACTATTCACCCTTTTGTTTCACAGGATTTTTCAAGATCTGTTTTTACTCGAACTATGTGACGTATCAAAGAGCTGATCCTAACAGCGTCAACCGCTGATGTAGCATAAATAGAGAGATATGAGTGACGTATCATATTAATTATCTTATCATGCTGAATTCGGAAAACCTATTATGAATGAAGTCATGAGTGTGATGACGTATCATGTTTGAGCAAAATTTACCGACCTAAGAAATTCGAGAGAAAAAATCAAGTGAAAACAACAAACATAATAAGAAATAAGTACATGCTCTCAAATCTTAATATATAAATGTCAAAGTCACTGACCACTGACTGACTGACTGATCATGGCTCTACAGCCCAAACCGTAAGTCCTAGGAAGCTGAAATTTGGTAGGTAGCTTTGTCTTATAGTCTAGATGTGCAATAAGACGGGATTTTTCGAAATTCCCACTACAACACCTGCCATTGGCGAAAAAGGATTTTTTGCTTTCACGGCCATGCCTCGGCCCGCAAAGCGGGCGACAGCCCGCTTGTATGCAATAAAATTCAGGTCATTCGATTTATGAAAATGAATGAAGCTGACCTTGAATCTGTGAAAAGTTAAAGACGTGTGGAAAAATGTAAAAAAAATACCTAGTTCATTTCCAATGTTTCCTCCACGTAGTTTCCCATCATTTTTAAAACGTTTAATAGTCCCAGGTTCGATTCCTCACACTAGTATATTTTATAATACATAATTATACAAAAATGTTCATTTTCCGTTCTCTTCTTATCAATGTATTAAATGATTTTATGCACTTATCTGTACTATGTTTGAGTATCCCAGCTATTAGAAGAACCACGTTCGATATCCGGTTCATGTAATATTTTCATCTTTTTGGCCAAACGGGCACCAAATACCACGAAAGTGTCTGTCCAGTTACAATAAAACTGATTGATATACAGTCGAACCGGGATATAAGAGAACTCAAGGAACCGGATTTTTTTTTCTCTTATATCCAGGTTTCTTAAAGAGGTTATTTTCCTTTTTAGAGATCTACATTGGACCTGGAAATCGTTCTCTTGTATCGAGGTTTCTCCTATATTGAGTTTTCTTATATCTAGGTTGGACTGTATTTTAAGCACTCGCTTGCCATGCGCAAGGTCCCGGGTTCGATCCTCGAGCCGACAAAAAAAATGTATTTTAAATTTAGTGTTTTGTAAAGGATATATTCCGGTGCACCCGTGTTGACCCAGCACCTAAATGGGAATTATTGTGTCACTTCTCACCCATTAGAGGGGAGGCATACTACGGGATGGGCATGCTACAACACAGACCACAAGCGTCTACAGTAGATCCTCTTTTATGGCTATGAAATAAAAAAGGGTATGAAACACTTATCTTTTTTTAAAAGAAGGCTCCCAATGTTATCTCCTCGGGGTGAAATATTTCTCAAAAGAGAACATTGGTTGATTGGCAACCTGTGGACCCGGATGATACTTTGTGCTTTCAGCCAGGAGAACTTGTATCACGTAGTTTTTTGTAATTGAATAAACTATAAGCTAGATTGTATTTCAAAAATACGTAGCGGTTGTTTCTTCTATTTTTTTAAAACTCTGAAATATGTTTGAAAATATAAACTAACAAAATAAAATCATGTTTCTTATAGCAATTCAAAAAGTGAAGTTTCATTTCATCAGTTTATACTATAAACAATAATTATTAAACAAAAATATTACATTTAAAATTACTTCCAAAGCATGTAAAACTAATCAAAAGGAAGAAGAATTAATTTGTTTTTTTGTTAGGATTTCCTAGTGTTCCAGCTATGGTCGATTTTATGTGATAGGTTCACTAACCATAAGATTGTCACCTTGCGGCAATTTTCTAGAAAAAGTAAGCATTTGTTAAAACTACCTGTAGATAATTGAAAACAGTAGGGTTTAATAGATATAATAAATTTTGAATGAAAAACTAACTTTTCAGTCAGAAATTTTAAATTTTATTGAAGCAAAAAAAGAGTTACCTAAGAAATTATACATAACATGACATTCTATTATGCGTAAAAATAGTTTTTTTTTAAAAAAATTATTTATTTATTTAATAACAGGATAACATATACAAAGGTATTTTTCCTAAGCTAAAGCTTCTAAGAGTTAGACAAGATATTGTATATTAAAGTGGTAAAGTCCTATGATTCTGCGCTACCCACTAAAATTGTTACATAATAACACAAAGAAAGAACATTATTATTATTACATTCAATGGGGTACCTAATCAATATTAAGTGTATAGTTTTCTTGGAATTGTATGTTAAATTGAAAAAGGGTCCAAACAATTTCGCCTGAACTAAACGTAGACCCAAAAATGCCCACAAAAAGAAAAAAAAAAAAAAAAAAAAATGAAAAACTCAAGTACCTATTTCTATTATTTTTTAGTCCATTTACCTAATGTATATTATTTTTGATGTTCTTAATAGAAAAGTCCAACAAAGCTATCCATCATTTAGAATTGTTTCTCTGGAATTCCAATCTGGTTCAGTTTTCGAAGAGCTTTGGTTAGAACTTCGCACGTGTTGATTCCTACAGTAGGATGTTTAGATGTCATCTGGCAATATACTGGGAAGGGAAAAGAAGGTTAGCATTTAGTATTTTTATGACACATTTAGGCGTTCACTGGGAGATCTCGAAAAAATATGGGAATCGACACTCCCTAACTTATAGGTGAAACACCCATAGTTAATCAAAATATGTAACTTAAAAATTAATTGTTTGACCTGTCTGGGGTGGAACTAACAAGTGATATTTTTTTTAAAAAGAGAGTTGTTTTTTTAAAGCGTATAACTCAAAAACAGTTTAAATCAAAAACAGGGAATATAATCAGAATTCTTTGAAATTTTATTTGCTTATTTACTACAATGCTTTTACAGAAGTATATCGTATTTACTAACTTGTGATCCACACGGAATGAAAAAATACCTGACTCATATTTTTTTCAATGGCCCAAGTGATGGATTTTTTTGATCCCTTCGCAGTTAAAATGACCTTTTTTAATGAGATTTTGGCCCATCTGATGAACTCCGCAGTAGTCTGACTGGGGGACTATAAACAGGGAGCAGACCAGTAGTCTGACTGGGGGACTATAAACAGGGAGTAGACGTGTAGCCTATTCGAATATACTGCCCAGATTCTCCGAATCTCCTTTTCTCCGTTTGAACCGTCAAATATCGTTCAAATATCGATATCACAGAGTGCAATCGGAAAGTGAAAGAGGGAGTTGAAATAGCTGTTCTGCGCATGACATTACGTCAAATTTCCTATACTTCCAATGCTAACAAATCTCGATTTCTCTTTCCTTTTCAATTTCTGTTCGAATAATATTTTTTGGGAAAGTCATACGGGGAGTAGAAAGGGCGCGTGATTTTTAAAAAAATGACTTCGAAACGGAGATTTAGGGCAGTAAAATGGTCGAAATTCGGGAAGAATAATTTCACTCCCCCAATTGGTTTTAAACAACCCTAATGGTAATTACTCACTGATTATTAAATAAGTAAAAGTATGTCATTTTATTAACATATTATATCATAGAATATTATTGTCCTTCTTTTTTAACGCAATAATTCCTTTAATTGAGAGGTCGTTGTTTTCGAAGATTTCTAGCCAAACAGCCGTTTCCATAGCTATATTGCTATATTTTACTATTCTTTACAATTATTTTTACCTTCGTAGTCATTACTGCGCACTCTGAAACGAGAATTATTTTATACTGAACTAGGGGTTTAACGGTACTTAGCAGCGGAATTTTTGTTACATCTAACTAGTCGTCTACCCGTACTTCGTAAAGGGATTTTTTTAAATATAATAATCCGTACTCCTTCAAGTTATTATTATTTCACGTTTTTTAACTAACTAACCATTTACCCATATTCTGCAACGAAATTTCTCTTATACCTAACTGGGTGTCAACCCGTGCTTCGCAATGTCATTCATTTTTAAATTAACTAGAGCTTTACGTGCTTCGTAAGTGAATTTTTTTTACATTTTACACCCAACGAGTTATTTACTCGTACACTGCAACGTGGTTTCTTTATTACCGAACTAGTCGTCTACCCGTGCTTCGTAGCAGGTTTATTATTTCCATTTTTTTAAATACTTTGTATACCTAACTAGCCGTCTACCTGTACTTTGTAGCAGGATTATTTTTCCGTTTTTTCTTAATACTTCGTATACCTTACTAGCCGTCTACCCGTACTTCGTAGCAGGTTTATTAATTGCGTTTTTTTTAAATACTTTGTATACCTTACTAGCCGTCTACCTGTACTTCGTAGCAGGATTATTTTCCCGTTTTTTCTTAATACTTACTAGCCGTCTACCTGTACTTCGTAGCAGGATTATTTTCCCGTTTTTTCTTAATACTTTATATACCTTACTAGCCGTCTACCCGTACTTCGTAGCAGGTTTATTATTTCCGTTTTTTTTAAATACTTTGTATACCTTACTAGCCGTCTACCCGTACTGTTACAAAGTACGGAATAACATCTATAGTTAGGTATAAATCTTATAAAAAAATACTACGTTGCAAAGTATGGGTCGACGGCTAGTTTGCTATGAAAAAATTCCCGTTGCAAAGTAGAGGGTCACTACTATTAAGAGGCACAATATTTACCAGTATAAAATCAAGAAAAAATTATAAAAGATAAAGCATTATAAAAAATACATACATAAATAAATAAGTAAATGATACTAGTGTCCTAACTAAAGGGCGTATAAAAAAGGTATAAAACCCGAAAAAAAATCCGTTGCGAAGTACGGGTTGACGGCGAGTATGCTATAAAAAATATGCCGTTGCAAAAAACAGGGTATCACCTAGTTAGGTATGAAGCGTATATAATACTCCGTTGCGAAGTACGGCTTGATGGCTAGTTAACTATAAAAAATATTCTGTTGTAAAGTACGGGGAAACATCTAGTTAGGTATAAAACATATAAAGATAAATACTCCGTTGCGGAGTACGGTTTAGCGGATTGTTGGCTAAAATATATAGCAGAATTATAGGATTTTTTTCCTTACCTTTAACATCGTAATATTTTATTTTATTTTGCTTATAATTCCGCCACTGGTCGCTGCTCACATTGACACAGTTACTCATTTTTCATCACGGAGTATGAGTGGATGCAAGTACAGTGCACAAAAATACTGCGCTGCTGGGGATCGAACCCAGGGCACCATGCGTGCAATGCCTAACGCCTAGCGCGCTAACTCACTCCGCCACGGTGACGTCAGTGACTATACATTGAAAAGGAGAATCGGGGATTTGGAGAAGTATATTCGAACAGGAATCACTCCCTTTTTGAGAAACGGAGAATTGGAGAATCGGGGAGTGGGCAGTATATTCGAACAGGCTACAGTAGTCTGACTGGGGTACTATGAACAGGGAGTAGACCAGTAGTCTGACTGGGGGACTATAAACAGGGAGTAGACCAGTAGTCTGACTGGGGGACTATAAACAGGGAGTAGACCAGTAGTCTGACTGGGGGGCTATAAACAGGGAGTAGACCAGTAGTCTGACTGGGGGACTATAAACAGGGAGTAGACCAGTAGTCTGACTGGGGGACTATAAACAGAGAGCAGACCAGTAGTCTGACTGGGGGACTATACACAGAGAGCAGACCAGTAGTCTGACTGGGGGACTATAAACAGGGAGTAGACCAGTAGTCTGACTGGGGGACTATAAACAGGGAGTAGACCAGTAGTCTGACTGGGGGACTATAAACAGGGAGTAGACCAGTAGTCTGACTGGGGGACTATAAACAGAGAGGAGACCAGTAGTCTGACTGGGGGACTATAAACAGGGAGCAGACCAGTAGTCTGACTGGGGGACTATAAACAGGGAGTAGACCAGTAGTCTGACTGGGGGACTATACACAGAGAGCAGACCAGTAGTCTGACTGGGGGACTATACACACAGAGCAGACCAGTAGTCTGACTGGGGAACTATAAACAGGGAGCAGACCAGTAGTCTGACTGGGGGACTATAAACAGGGATCACACCACCGGTCTCGCTATTTGGTAGTTTTAAAATGGATTCAAAACGCTTAAAAATTAAAAGCCTTAAATGTCCGCACGATGGTTAGTCCCGCGTATCAATGGTTCTATGGGCTAGGACAAGCTGGGTAAATCCTGGCGAGTGATCATTATCTACGCCGCTACTACAACAACCTGTATCGTAATTGCTCTTAAAATAAATTAAGTTATGTAAAGTGGACACACCTTTGAAGTTCCCTCAAGTGTACCGACTTTTATTCGTTGATTAGACAAGATTAGAGTAATGAAAAACTAGATAAAGCAAATTTTGGCTTACATTTCGTCGTTTATAGCAGGTGGATCTTGGTTTATTAATTGTTCTTGTCTCTGGTGCAAGAATCTCAACTGTGCTTTATATGCCATATCCCTCTCTGGTCTTTTGTTTTCACTGTACCTGTAAAAAAATATAGATAAAATAGGTTTTTACAAGGTGTACCTAGTTGATCAAACTGATAAGATCTCACTTCAGAGTTCATATAAGAGAAGAAATCTTTATATAACTATTAGTTAAAAAAAATTAAAAAAAAATTGACCCATTTCTTAGCCTAGCTTGACGTTACTTAACATGGTGTCATTAAAAAATCATATGTATTCGATTATAAGTATGCATGGGACATACCATGAAAATTTCAGCCTTATTGGAAAAATTGCAGCTTTAATCGCATTTCAACCATTTTGATTAGGTACAAGTAGTTCTGTGAATTGTAAACCTCACACAGAAACTAAAAATGTTTAATGCACATAGACTACATTACATAATTCCTGGGGTCTTTTCTAAAAAAAGAAGAAATTCCTATGAGCTGCGTCCATTGTTTAGAACTATTGCACCCATTATAGACTACATAGCTGACAAATTATTGACAAAAAGAAAGAGAAATGGTTTTCAAACGTACCCTTGAAAGCTGCTTGATGCTCCTCTTTCAATGTATGGCGCCTGAACCCATGTGCTGCAACAATGATGATGTCATTATGTAGAAGCATAGGTATAATAGTTATAATAGCCGAATTATGAAACAGGCTTAGATTTAATCTTAGTGGACACTATCCCATAACACGCCCTCTAGTGGGAATTTAGTGTCCTGTGATTGGTTGAAATTCCGGCTAGAGGGTGTGTTAAGGGATAGTGTCTAGTGTCCACTAAGATTAAGGGCGGAATTAATAGATGTTTTTGTAATACCTCGGATTGCCTACTGTGTAAGATAGGGAAAACCGACGCTTAGTAAATGTTGGAATTTTAAAATGCTTCATGGAAAAGTAAATGTTGGAATTTTAAAAATCTCATATGGAGCTAATCTGTTTGCTTTTAACAAGAAAGATGGTGGAATACGCCCAATTGCAGTTGGATCGACATTTCGCAGATTAACTGCTAAGATTTCTTGTTTTATAGTTCAAGACAAATGTCGAAATTACTTCCAACCATTCCAATTGGGCTTTGCATCTTCACAAGGATGTGAATCAATAGTTCATGCTTCTCGAACCTTTCTGGAACAAAACAGACTTACGAAAGATATTTTTCTGAAAATAGATTATAAAAATGCATTTAACTGTGTGGAAAGAGATGTCTTACTCCAGGAAGTGAAAGAGCATGTTCCAGAATTGTATCCCTTCATTTGGCAGTGCTATGCTTCCCCATCCATGTTATTCTTTGGAAACCAAACAATTTACTCCCAAACAGGCTGCCAACAAGGGGATCCTGTCAGCACTCTAGCTTTCAGTTTGGCTCTTCATCCTATCATTCTGAAGCTCAAGTCCAAGTTAAAACTTTTTTATCTTGATGATGGAACCTTGGCAGGAGATCCAGATATTGTGATTGAAGATATCAAAACTCTCTTGGTTGAATCAAAAAAGATTGGTTTATCAGTTAATCCAAACAAATGTGAACTCTACTTTCTTTCTGACATTGACCAACAAGTGCAAACATCTTTTGAAAATATTCTACCAGGAATACGCACAGTTTCAGCTTCTGAACTATCACTTCTGGGTTCTCCACTGTGTGAGGATGGATATATGTCTCCTATGAAGAAAAGACTTGATAATTTCAAAATAATGATGGAACGATTAGAAAAATTACCAAAACAAGTTTCATACTTTTTGTTGAAAAACTGTTTGGGAATACCCAAGTTATTATATACTATGAGAACCACACCTACTTTCCTTCACTCTGATATTTTAAAAGAAATGGATAACATGATGAAAATATGTTTAGAAAGTTTGATCAATGTCCATCTAACTACCAAACAATGGTATCAAGCAAGTCTACCGATAGATCATGGTGGACTTGGTATCAGGAGTGTATGTGATTTGAGCCTTCCTACTTTTCTTGCTTCATGTTCCGGAACTAAACCTATTGTCTCCACAATTCTCAACATTTCCGTTGACAATCTGGTTATCAGCTCTTGGACAGAAGCTATTGAAATATGGGAAGTACAATATGGAAAAAAAATAGATCAAGAAGTAAAAACACAAAGTCAATTGGATGACATTGTTGTAAAATACAAATTTGACAAAGAAATGTTATTTGACAATGGAAAAGATATTGCTCGTATAAAAGCACTACAGAACAAAGAAGCAGGAGCTTGGTTGAACGCATTCCCAAGCAAACAAGTTGGTACCCTGATTGAAGACGAAAGTTTCAGAATTTGCGTAGGATTAAGACTTGGAAGTAATCTGTGTAGATCTTTTGTATGCAAATGTGGTGAGGTGGTAGATGAAAAAGGAATGCACCCTCTCTCTTGTCAAAACAGTGCTGGAAGATATTTTCGACATGCGGAGGTAAACAACATCATCAAGCGAGCTCTTGCAAACATTGATATACCTTCTCAACTAGAACCCACAGGCCTTGATCGCACTGATGGCAAACGCCCTGATGGTGTCACCATTGTACCGTGGACCAGAGGACAAAGTGTAGTCTGGGATTTCACGTGTACTGATACACTTGCCGATAGTCACGTGGAATTTACAAAAAAGAAAGCAGGTGCTGCAGCAGAATTGGCATGCCAAAAAAAACATGCAAAATACTGCAATATAAAATCGAGGGGTTTGATTTTTATCGCTCTTGCAGTAGAAACCATGGGAATATTCTGTGAAGAAGGCAAACGTTGGGTCAAGGACATTGGGAAAAAGCTCATAGAAAAAACTGGAAACAGCAGAGCGAGTGAATTTTTATTCCAACAAATCAGCATTGCCACTCAAAGAGGCAATGCTGGAAGCATACTGTCAGTGCTTCCTATGAAAAAAGATGAGACCTTGTATTACATATAAATAAAGACCTTTCATTAAGCCATAATTCCATCGTAAAACAATATCATCTACATTATCTATAAAGACTATGTCTCCCGTGGTACAATGATGAATTTGAACGCTCTCAGGAACAGAGCTTTAAATTTTGAGAAAATACAACTAGTATTGATGTATCTTTGCGTCTTGATTCCAAATCCAGTTTTATTTTATTTCAAATTCCTGTGCAGAAAATAAGTTACGAGGGTAGGAAATAATTACTTGTCCCAACTTTTCTTCCCGTAATTTAGAAAATAAACAATAATACATGGAATAAATAGTCGTTCCTAATCTTTTCTGAGAATACAAAAAATAATCGTCAACGAACTTCTCAGCTTGAATCTGATATATCAATTTAAAACCCCAATTTGAAGGGGAATTGAACCTACATTGACAGAAAAAGGAAAAGCAAGACGTGTTTTTTTTCTTTTTATTTGAGTAGAAAAGAAGTTGTTACATGATATAAAGTCAACTCCTGACCATAAATTTAAAAACAATAAATAGATAAAGAACTCCCAATGCTCTTTGGGCATCTCATGTAAAGCTCAATAGAAAATGGCGGAAACCATAAATGCTATTAGCATAGTGTCCGCCATTTGCTATTGAGGCAGTTGTATGCTATTTCCTATGTGGAAGGGGTGCCTCTGTTCTTGACCCGGATTACAAAACAATAATAATACAATTATTATTACAATTACTGTATTATTACAATTACAATTATTGTAAATACATAAATAATTTTGTTCAATTTTTTCCCCCCTCTAAGCCCTTTCGCCTTGTCACTATACAGGTCGTTCGCACTGATTCCCTAGATTGATCAGATTATACTGAACAGTCGGAGAGTTCTTAGGTATTTAAACAGAGGATCGACGCTTTCGGAACTGCAACTGCAACTGTCAGTCAGTGCAGGAAGGGAGACACGTTTTGTTTGTACATATTTTAAAGTTTTTTCCTTGTTATTAAATTATTGTTTTTTTGTATAAACACTATAAAAAGTGAATAAATAAATAAATAAAATATGAATAAGTATGAATTATTATTATAATAATGTTTTGAGACAAAACTTACCTTTGGCCGCGTCGAATGGCAGGCGTGAAGTATTGTGTACCTGGACTACATGAAAACAATGAAAAAATCGTCAATATGTATAGAAAGGATGATGGTGTTGGACTAAGAATTTTGAATAAACATTCATCATGATAGGGTGGCGTCATCGTGAACGATGGTAGCTAGACAGTGCACAGTGGAGGAATGACTCAGCACTTCTACCACTGTCTTTACAAGGAAGCTAATAATTGACAAGGGCCCCTAGAACCAAGCCAATGCTGGTTTACTCCTTGTTTATAGTCCGCTAGCCAGATTAAACATGAAACTTTAACTAGTCAGCGTCAATAACATATTGAATAAACCAGCTATCATAAGATCGCTGAAGTTAAGTAACGTGCTGTGAATTTA